>JADBJO010006036.1:93119-98119 GCA_016801955.1 Conus betulinus
GTGTGTGTGTGTGTGTGTGTGTGTGTGTGTGTGTGTGTGTGTGTGTGGTATGTGCGCGCGCGCGAGTGTGTGTGTGTGTGTGTGTGTGTGTGTGTGTGTGTGTATGTGTGTATGTGCGTGTGTGCGTGCTGCGTCTCCTCTCTCCCTCTCTCCCTCTCTCTCTCCCCCCCCCTCTCTCTCTCTCTCTCTCTCTCTCTGGTTTTCGCCATTTGATATTTTGATATTTGTAAGAAATTTACTGATATTCCTCTTGACTCCTTTGACGTTTTTTCACCCTTAATGTCTTCCTCTTTCACGTTCACTATGTAAATCTATTCATAGTCATCACTGTACATTCAGCGATACCAGCAGGTCTTAGGGTGTGCTGAGTCGACGGACACTGTGGGCAACCGTAGACCTCCACAACCCTCTGTCCTCAATCATACGCAACATGCTAGAGGCTACGTTTCTTCCTTTCTGCTAGAAATTTTCGGGGGGGGGGGGGGGGGGGGGGGGGGGGGGGGGGGGGGGGGGGGGGGGGGCAACACTAGCTTTTCATGTTGCAATTTAAAACTCAGATACAGGGATGAACGAATGTCTTACACTCATGAAAGAACAAATCAAATCATGTATCCGGTAATATGAAAACTTGAAAACTGAAATCTGACCAAAACATGAACGTTGATGACATTAGTAAGCTCTATTCTAGTTAGTTAATGAAATCACAAATGTAACCACAGCTTGTGGAAAGAAAGAAAGAAGAAGGAAAGTGAGGATGGTGGAATGACAAGGAGATAGACAGATAGACAGACAGACACAGACAGAGAGAAGACGGAGAGAGAGAGAGAGAGAGAGAGAGAGAGAGAGAGAGAGAGAGAGAGAGAGAGAGAGGGAGAGAGAGAGAGAGAGAGAGAGAGAGTACCAGAAAACGAATGAAAGAAAAAAAAAAAAGACAGAAGTAGTACGCAGAACTGAGAATGGACACAGATCACACAAAGACGTGCCACCATCTCACACACACACACACACACACACACACACACACACACACACACACACACACACACACACACACACACACACACACACACACACACACACACACACACACACACACACCATCGCATGCAACACACTTTACACTTCACTGAATCCACGCCCGGACAAACAGGGAGCGAAAGAAGTTCATTCCAGTTTTTACTACAGATTATCACTAAGTATTCTGCTTCATCTGAATCGGAGTCTGTACATTTCTCGTCGTTGGTTTTCAAGAATGCCACATTTTACGTCTTGCAAAACTGCCGACTCATGCTATGAATCTGAAACTATCAATTCACTGCGCGTCAGTTAGTGAGTGTTTTTTTTTGGCGCGTTTTGAGGCAATGAGAATATTGTTTTCTGAGCCTGATAATATGTACTACGTTTTTCTTTTACAGAAGTTGCAAATTCAACACACTCTATTGTTAAAAGAACCAACAATATCTAAACATAAGTACATCTCCCTTTCTGCCACTTCACTCCCCCCCCCCCCCCCCCCCCCCCCCCCCCCCCCCCCCCCCCCCCCCCCCCCCCCTTCGACCCTCTCCTTAACTTGAGAATGGTACATTGTCTATTTCTTTTATTAGCTGGACTGATTGCAGTGGAATTTCTGTTTGCTTAGATATGTTCGTTCGCTCGCGTGGTTTTTGAGAGAGTTGTTTAATTTAGCTCCATTCAATACAATGACGTTGAATTTCTGCGCATCTAGTTCAACCAATATTCATGAAAGTACTGTCTTGATACCTCCCTTTTCTCGTCTTAGAAAACCGTGTTGTCGGAGTATCAATTGCATATGAAAGGATTAACAATCTTTACCAAATGTCTAAATCTGGATACTGACGGAAAGAGAGGAAGACAAAATGAGAATGGGGAAAAAGGAATCACACAGACAGACAGACAGACAGAAAGACCCCCCCCCCCCCCAAAAAAAAAAAAAAAAAAAAAAAAAAAAGCAATCCCACGTCAACACTTACCCAGCCTGTGAACCTCGGGCGGTGGTAACGTTGTGTGGTTGACGACTGCCGAACTGAAATCGATACTACTCAACCGCTCGGCTGTCACCAGACCACGCGATGACGGCATATTGTTGTTCTCTGACGTCATGAAGTCAGCGTCCCCAGAAAAAGGGCGTCATGGTGCTGAGCTGGGCCATCACTGACGTCATCAAAACGGTCGCTGACAACATGGCCGCTGAAGTCAGCGTCCGTGGCATGTTTGCCATTTGCTCGGTGATGTGCACAAACATTGTTGGCTCGGTGCTGAATTGGGGTGGACTCTCCACTACTTTCTTCACGATGTTTGGCTGTGCCCTCAGCTTAGAGATGCAATGTGTCTTGCCAGCTCTGACCTGGGAACAGGATCACTTCTATCATTTTTGGACACTATATGACCATTGTAACAAACGAATTATTTTCTGTCACTGCTATGTCTAAGATAAGTGATAATCATTATGTGAACTTCTGAAAAAAAAAAAAAACATAAGAAGAATAGAAAAACAAAATAAGATAATTAAAAAAAAAAAAAAACTCAAATCACCTCGGACGAAAAGCACCAATTTATTCTTTCTTGATGATTATATTCAATTATTAAGCATGTTTCTGCTCTAGCAATAACTCTCAAAGCAAAAAAAATGTGTCGTAGTGATAGATAAGATTAAAAAAAAAAAATATGGAGAAAGGCGAATGGGAAGGGGAAGGGTGGGGCAGCTATAGTGGGGTTTTATCACTAGCGTTTACAATTTGATGCTAATACTTTAACACCATCAAGTACGAGTTAAGTCTGACGCAATCTGACATGCGGCTCTTTAACATCCTGAATTACTGTCAATTTCTCTCTCTTTTTTTTTTTTTTTTTTTTTTTGCTCAAGGTATGCAATTTTCTTCGACACCTTTGAGAGGGACTGGCTTGTGGAAAGTGGCAAAGAATGACGATGATGACGGTGACGACTTGGTTTGTACTCTCCACTTAAAGGATGTCCCCGTCTTCTCAGAATTTCTCACCTCATGGGAAGATGACCGTAGCTTGATGAAGCGGTGATTACTGGCTTAGCTTTCTGGTCCTGGAAAAAAAAAAAAAAAAAAAGTAATCGTGATAAAACTGCACTTGCAAAGACAATGAAAATGTAGCAGAGAAACTTTCGGATCTCATCTTAATATATATTCCTTCATGTGTCTGCTGAAGTTTGTTTGTTGACGTGTATCTGTCTGTCTATTTGTCTGTCTGTCTGTCCCCCCATTGATAACCTCCGTGATGAGCTAGGTTAAAAGTCACCGGATGTCGATGTCAAGTTTGTTTCTCTGACTGTACATCAGTTTCTGCGCTCATCTGCATATTTGACACACCTCCTGCTTTTGTGTTGGGAACCAGTGATTCCTTGCACCATAATTTCCTTCATGAAAAATGATTGAATAGTTTTGGGTAAAATGAAACTGGTTTAACATCTCTCTCTCTCTCTCTCTCTCTCTCTCTCTCTCTCTCTCTCTCTCTCTCTCTCTCTCGATTACATGTATTTGTAACACTTCACCTTTTGACACTTTTCGATCATGAGCGTCTATCAACTACTTCAAACACTAAGGGGAAAAGGACAGAACAGAAAGAAGGGAAAAAAGAATGAAATGATACTTAGATTTTTTTAAGTGAAGCAAAAAAACAACTGAGGAGACCTTTTTTTCCAAATGAAAAAAACATTGAGTAAAAACTGTTAAAAAACAAAGAAAAACAAACGAATATAAAAACGTGCCATTACAATCAACAATAGAACGACAGGTGGTGACATTGTTAACACTGACGTGGAAAACGATGAAAAGGATACGAAGATAGGCTTCTACACTACGCTGATTTGAAAAAAAAAAAAAAAAACTACAGGGAGCTTCAAAGTTTCATACTTTTTATAACTGTCTTTATGAAAACATACTGTGACCTTTTGAAGATCTCTGCTGTATTGATTTTCGCGGCGTCTTTCAGTGACAGACCCGGTCTTGAAACATACCCCTGACTACTTGTGTCAATGACTATTTCTTTACCCTGAAACCAATGTTTAACGTATTGTCGTTCTGGTGATACCAGTGCAGTTTGAGAAAAGGTTCCCCATCACCATTACCCAAGATTGGTTATCCCCCTGTATACCACAACACCTGTGGTAGGCGCAGACGTTCAACCTGAATGTAATTAACTGATCAAGTTCACAAAGCTTTTGTTTGTTGGCATATGTGTGCGTACGTTGACGCATTATTGTAAACTTTGCTCTTTTAAATTTCGCGAATCTGTTCTTTATGATTAAGAATTGCTGACTAACGCACAAGCTGACAAAAGAAGTGTCCCAGTGAAAACAAAGTGAGGGTAGCGCCTGTCTTTCCATTGCAAATGCAGCTACCGTTTCTCAGTTCATGGGTCAAGCAGACAGATCTAGAGTCCGATTTCTGAGTTGAAGTGAAAGCTAAGATAACAATGGCGATATTGACCGTTTGCATTGCAGGCGCACCGTTTTGACAACCATCCTTTGGCATTTTCTCCCTCTGATTCAAGTGTGAAGCTAACTGATGAGGCGAAACTGCTTCGGCTGTGCCCATCAGTGACGTCTGTCCCATGAAAAAGGCCAGTCACTCTCACTGAACACGAGCTTTAACACGGATTATCACTCACGTGGCTTTCCGAAACATCGTCCATTCTAGAGTCGCGATTAAAAGAAATGAATCACCAGGGAACATTTCATTTCAATTTACATTAAAAAAAAAAAGGGGGGGGGGGGGGGGAACAGCTATGTAGAGCTCTCCTGCGATAGAAAAGATTTAGTTGTTGACATGATTATTAATTATTAATTTGCGCGTGTGGGAAAGCTAACGTTCTTGTGGAGTTGCGTCGTAATGTACCTGGGAAAGCACAAAATGGACAGTCGTAAGTAAACAATCGCAATAAATATCATTATCACTTTCAATGTTTTTTTTTTTCGTCGGAAGTTAAAAACTTAACATTAATATCATTAT
>JADBJO010006036.1:103119-108119 GCA_016801955.1 Conus betulinus
CTCGCTTCTCCAGTTTTGCTTATCAGATATCGTTGGTTCAGACCCAAAGACACACACACAAAAAAAAAAAAAAAAAAAAAAAAAAAAGGCCGAAAAAGAGACACAGTAGCAGAAAAATAAAATGAATAACATGGAAAAATGGGAAGAAGGGAGAGAACACAGCAATCACGTCATCAACAAGAATATGTGAACCCTTTACAAACACGAAAGAAACTTACACAATAACGTAAAGTAGTTTAGGGTAGAAACCATCGTTTCCATAAGTATTGTGTTGAAGTATAATTGTTCAATTGATTAACTTTTTTTTTTCCTTTTTTTACCCCCCTCTTTTCATTTCCCCTTTTTTTTTTTTTTCCATTTCCTGTTATTGTTTTTTCTTCCCATTGGAAGACACTATGACATCGATCACTTAAGCAGAGAAAAGATTTACTGATTTTAGCGATGACGTTGGCTAAACAGTAAGTAAAAAAAAACTATCTATCCAGTACACTACGTCTTGGGCCAATCGACTTGTCAGTCAGCCTCGAATTTCAGGAGTAAAGAAAATGGATTATAGTGAATAAATAAGAGCCAACTATAAAAGTTACAGAAAGTAAAATATGAAAAAAAAAAAAAAAACAATTTTCTTAATGAGAAAGTCAGGGCTGAAATCGGTTCGATTCGGAGATAAACTGGTGTGCTTTTCCAAATATTAATGAATTCACATCAGGTTGAAGATCACGGCTACCTTCTAAAAGAAAACGTAATTGGGTATAATTCTGTGGAAGAGTCAAAATTGTATTTTCACGAAACTATATTGAATAGGGGACATAATAACAAATAGTGTTCTGCTGTTTCTCTTCCATTGCCACAGCTACCAGGATTATTTATCCAGATGTCGGTTAACCATATCGGTCTTTAGATCGCTCATACCTATACGGAGCCGGCAGTGAATTACTTGTTCTCTCTTCTTTACCAAAATAGTAGTAGTAAGGTGGAACCATAGCGTCATCAATAGACAATTATCGTTTCAGTTGACTCAAGGAGGTGCTAGTTTTAATGTAGTCAGTAGTGCGTTCCATAATTGAGTTGCGGATGGGACGAACGATTTTTTTTTTTATATATAATTCTGTCTTACATTTCATTACTGTGCGTTCTAGAGGCCTTCGCCTGTGGTGAGGGTTTCTGTCCGAGACTTGTGGCTTGACCTTGAATAAATCATTATTCTCTCTCTCTCTCTCTCTCTCTCTCTCTCTCCCAAAGTTAATGATTATATCAGAGACCTCTGGTAGGAGGACTGGAATACACAGGCGGATAACAAACTCTTTCAGATCCGTCAAAACCTAAAAGAGTTCCTCTCATCTACCTCTGGTGGTCGCAAAGTAGAAACAGTTCTATGCCGGTTGCACACCGGCCATTTGTATTTCACTCATTCCTACCTTTTTAAAAAATGAAGAAGCTCTGTGGTGCATTCCGTGTCATGTGCACTCATAAACATATTCTTTTCGAGTTTGGGGGGACTTACATGATGTGGTACACATTCATTTTACAGCAGGTTCCATGAAAACCTTGTTCAGAGATGTTCCGCCTGATGCGATCTTTGAATTCTTGAACGAGATTAACATTTTTTTCATCGGATCTGAGATTTTATAGTGGAAAGATTTTTTCAACAAAATTTCGGGTGGGATTTTAGAAGATGTGTTTTAATTAAAGGGTTGTGTGAATGAATGACTTGTGAGTTGACTTCAACGTGGTTGACAGCCCTGATATGGTCCTTTGCGGTCGGCTGGACTATAACCAACATTACCTTACCTTACTTCTCTCTCTCTCTCTCTCTCTCTCTCTCTCTCTCTCTCTCTCTCTCAACCAAGCTGAAAAGGTTTTCTCCATACATACTCGATCACTTGCATGAAAACGAACAGATACATCCAACCAAACGGAGAGCGTTCATTAGCAGTCACAAAAGGGATCAGGGGTGAGGGGGGGGAGGAGAGGCGGGGGAGGGGGAGAGAGAAGCAGAAATTCCAGGAGAATGACCTCTGATGAATATTATCCAATCAGCACCGCGCGTTGACCATTCGGATCGTATCACGTGACCACTCAGGCTAATCGCCTGTCAAGAGGGCTGGAGGCAGGTTTTGCCATGCCATGCCACCCCACGGTTCAGCTGACCCTTTCCCAGCCACTGTGGGCCTGTGGACAACACTGCAGCTGGCGTGAAACGCTCCGTTCCTGTCCCTGCTATCCTGCGCGCACCGCGAGAGCAGGGTATTCTTTTTGGGGGGTCCTGTGTGTGTGTATGTGTGTTGTGTGTCTCTCTCTCTCTCTCTCTCTCTCTCTCTCTCTCTCTCTCTCTCAGGACCTGAAAGCGAACACCACGAGGATGGAGATCACTTGCAGCCGGCTGGACAGAAAGGCCCAGGACAGAAGTCTGGACAACACTTGTGGGTGGCATCTGCGCCAGGGGAGGGCTGGGGGAGGAGGGGGTGTCACGACGAGGGGGGGGGGGGGGGGAGTCTGTATCACTGAGAGTCAGTATCACCGAGTTTTCATACGTCTAAGCCCCAAAGAATGAGAGAAAAAAAAAAAATGGGCAAAGGAAACAATCGTTCGCAAGCAAAAACGAAGTATCAAAAAAGGACTCCTAGCAAGTGAATATACATACAGAGAACATCTTTCACCTTCCTATCATCGTTAGCCGAAATAGGTCAGCAGAGAGAACGCAAGGCCGACGACTGCACTGCAATAATTTGAGCGTCTATTCCTTTGTTTGTTGTTTGCTTTTTGTTGTTGTTGCTGTTGCTGTTGTGTTGTGTGTTGTTGTTGCGGGCAAACGCGAATGACTTTTTTTTTCATCTTGAATTACTAAGTTCTTTTTTGTCAAAAGAAAAGGGATGTTACACAGTCAATTGCTTAGTTAATGTTGTTCTTCTTTAGTTGAATACTTTTTTTTTTTTTTAATCAAAAAGACTGGTGTTACACGATCATCTGCGCACTTTTCATTGTTCTTCTTTCGTTGAACCGTCTTTTCACGAAGAATGGCATCAAAAGATCCCTGTTCGTGCAGGGAATGGCTTCTGCTGCGCAGGGTCAGCGTCTCGTTCTCTTTTCAGGGCATTCCCTTATCCAGTTTGGTCCATTCATTCCACGACGTGTTGGGTGACTGCGGTCGTTGTTGCAATCCTTCCTGTGCCATGTATGCTGGAACTGGAGGAAAGAAAGCAGCCTCCACCATCCCGCCACAGAGAATAGTTGATCAGTTTCCATCGACTGGCCAAACCCAGTAATTGTGCGCGACTAATTGATTGTACAGCAAAAATCCATCCCCCCCCACCCCCCACCCCGCCTGCCGAGCGGACCCCCAATAATAATCAGGAAAGGTTTCACGGTCAGATTGCTGGGGGGGTGGGGGGGGAAAGGCGGGGAGGGAGAGACAAGGAAGGGAGTGTGTGTGTGTGGTGTGGGGGGGGGGGGGGGGGGGGTGACGAGAAGGGGCGCTGGATTATTCTAAGTCGGTGTGTGGCGGCGTGTTGGAGTGACACACACACACACACACACACACACACACACACACACGAGAACGTAACGCTCTGTTTGTTTGTTTGATCATGATGGTAACGGTCGCATTGAAGTTCTTCCAAGTTTTGTGAATAAATATAGCGCACACAACAGTTCACCTTCCATGTTCAAACCTGCTGCTGCTTCACTTTCTAATTTTCACATTTCTCTGTCGTCTGGAAGCGCTTGAAAAAAAAAAAAGTGGCTATAAAGTGGTGAACTAAAACCACAAAAAAAACTGATACACCCTTTTCGTTTCTAACGTCTTCTTATCCCCCATTCCTCTCCCCGATCCTTCTTCCCCTCTCCTTCCTTCCCCCGTCCGTCATTTTTTCACTCGCTGTGCCCTTCACACCCTGCTTATCCCCCCATTTCTTTCTTTCTTTCTTTCTTTCTTTTTCTTTACAATTTCTTTTATTCTTTTTTTTTATGCTTCCACTATAAACCCCCTATTCCCGGCCTTTCTACTAGGTGATGTCCCACTTATCTTCCACCTCTCTCTCTCTCTCTCTCTCTCTCTCTCTCTTGCTCGCTCGCTCGCTCTTTCTCTCTTCGACTCTCCTTTTCCATCTCTACCATACGCCTTTTTTCTATGTCCCATTATCTTCCACCTCTCTCTCTCTCTCTCTCTCTCTCTCTCTCTCTCTCTCTCTCTTGCTCGCTCGCTCGCTCTTTCCTCTTCGACTCTCCTTTTCCATCTCTACCATACGCCCCCTTTTTTCTATGTCCCACTTATCTTCCACTCTCTCTCTCTCTCTCTCTCTCTCTCTCTCTCTCTTGCTCGCTCGCTCGCTCTTTCCTCTTCGACTCTCCTTTTCCATCTCTACCATACGCCCTTTTTTCTATGTCCCACTTATCTTCACCTCTCTCTCTCTCTCTCTCTCTCTCTCTCTCTCTCTCTCTTGCTCGCTCGCTCGCTCTTTCCTCTTCGACTCTCCTTTTCCATCTCTACCATACGCCCTTTTTTCTATGTCCCACTTATCTTCCAACCTCTCTCTCTCTCTCTCTCTCTCTCTCCTCTCTCTCTCTCTCTCTTGCTCGCTCGCTCGCTCTTTCCTCTTCGACTCTCCTTTTCCATCTCTACCATACGCCCTTTTTTCTATGTCCCACTTATCTTCCACCTCTCTCTCTCTCTCTCTCTCTCTCTCTCTCTCTCTTGCTCGCTCGCTCGCTCTTTCCTCTTCGACTCTCCTTTTCCATCTCTACCATACGCCCTTTTTTCTATGTCCCACTTATCTTCCACCTCTCTCTCTCTCTCTCTCTCTCTCTCTCTCTCTTGCTCGCTCGCTCGCTCTTTCTCTTCGACTCTCCTTTTCCATCTCTACCACACGCCCTCTTCCCCGCCATCGCTTCAAACCCACCCCCACCCCTTCCCCTCACCCCATCCATGTCCCCTCTTCGTCTCCTCGCCTACCCCCTCCCCCCCCCCACACACACACACCTTCCCCCCTCTATCCCTGCCC
>JADBJO010006036.1:115619-120619 GCA_016801955.1 Conus betulinus
TTCCAAGGTAAATGTTTTGAATGAATCAGTGAGCGCAAACCATGAGGTTTGAGGATTTTTTTTTTTTTGTTTTTTTTACATTTCTTTAATTCAGACTATGATTTCATTTATTTAAATTATCAGTAAGCGATGTACAATTGGCCTACTTTTCTGGAAAGAGGAAAAAAAAAATATTATAGGAATATAGAAAAAAAAATGGTCATACTATGTGAAAAATGCAATCAACAGTCCAAGGTAAGCACATTCTGTGTATGCGTGTGTGTGTGTGTGTGTGTGTGTGTGTGTGTGTGTGTGAGCATGATTCAATCTAAATAGGCGGCCGAGGTCACCTTTCAAAATCTGACTGCGTATTCGACGCCGTGTACAAACTCCGAGGCTGTGTACAACTTACGTTAACATGGGACTTTTGTAAACAACACACTTTAAATTAAAAAAAAACGCTCTTTCGGGTTTCAAAAGTTTGCACTTTCGACATGCACTCAACTGAATCATCATAGAAGTTCCCGGGTTTTTTGTGGTTTGTTTTGTTTTGTTTCTTTTTTGTCCGAAGCACCCAATTTCATCAAACGTTGAAGGAAGTGTGAGCCGCCACAAAATGATTTCTTCCCCAACATTCCAACGAGCAGGACAGCTAGTCCCGATGGTCCCTACTTGCCGTGGTTTCGTCGCTTAACGTCCAGTCAGCCACAAAGCCTTCACTGCCGCTTGCCATCCTCCTAGGGGATAAACACGAGGACCGTCAAACATCACGATTTCATTATTCTACTAGTCTCTGGTGATGATCATGTAATGTAAAGTAAATGCAATGTAATGTAATGTAATGTATGTAATAGGAGAACGCTTTACCTCGCAAGAACCCAGAGCGCATAGGTACAGAAGAACATGATAAAATTATAATTTCTAATTCAAAGCACACACACACACACACACACACACACACAACACACACACACACAACCACACACCGCCGAAAAAAAAAAACTCACACACGCAGACAGACACACGAGCGCGGCGTGGCAACACACAGCATAAAAACACACACACAGTGGTAAGTGGATATCGTTATTCAGTCCGAGGGAAGAAAAGATGTGACTTTAGGGTTGGTTTTAAAAGTCTCTAAACAGTCGTTGTTACGCACAGAACAAGGGAGACCATCTTCCAAGAGCAGGTGCCTGGTAAGAGAAAGATCGTTGGCCTGAAGTTTTCAGGCGAGCAGTGGAGGGAAGTTACGAAGGCGAAGCAGACAGAGAATCGGTGGATGAGCGTAAGTTGCGAGACGGAACATAGAGATGGAGGAGGTCAAGAGAAAGGTAGGAGGGAGCCAGATTATTCAGTGACTTGAAAACCAGGATGGTCGTGCACTTGACGGTCTTCATTTCTCTGCCCGTTGTGTGTGTCTTCGTGTAGATCTTGGGTTCGCATGGTAATTCACGTCACATAAAGAACAAAACAAAAAAAAAAAGAAAAAAAAAAAAAAAAAGCAAGCAAAAGAATTAGATGAATTGGGGTTAGGCGGTGCAGCAGGGGGAGGGAGAGCGGATTTAATAGACTGATGGATGGATGGTTGAGCACGTGTGTGGATGGATGGGTAGGTTAGTGATCATGATTGATATGTTCCCACTGTACTTGCTTGGGTTCTTCTACACATGCACTTTGGCACATATAACCGTTTCCATAACCGTGCAGTCTCTGTGTGGGCTTTGACTTGGGGGCCCAGGATAAGGCTGGTGATGCAATCTGTCATCCATGTTATCTACTGACTCGTTTGGGGATCTACACGTATGAATTTTTTTGGCACCACGAATGTTCCATTAACGATGATGGCAGTCTTGGTCTTCGATTTGTGGGCCATGGATAGGCTCCTAGTGATGTTAAAGAATAAACATGGTATGATCTACTGACTCGCTGAGTTCCACACACATGATGCGTTTTTTGGGCACCCGATATGTTTCCATACGATTGTAATATTCGGTTTGTTGGGTTCCGTTTCGTGTGTGCGCCATTGCTATTCTGCTGTCGGAGGCCTTGATGCTCGCGAAGAGCGGGAGACGAGATGAGAGCGAGCCGAGAGGAGCCCCCCCCTCCGCCGGGCGGCCCCCGACCTGAGACCCTTCCCGCCTAGGCCACGACACCCCCCCGACCAGAGAGCCGCGAGAGGCGGGAGTCCCGGTCCTATCCCTAATTCGTTTCCGGGGCGGGGGAGAGGACTGCGAAAAACTCCCGACACGCGCGACTGACCTCCACACCTGGGGACCGAGCCCCACTCCTTCCTCCGTCGCGCGACCCAGCGGGCAAATACGACACATGATGGATTACGTTTTTTTTTTTTTCTTCTCTGACATATCCATTGCACCCCCCCATACAAACTTGCGGTCTATGCAAAATGTACAAGACACGCGATAACCATAGCCGCGTCGTCTCCGATTGCTGATTTCGTCGTTGGGCGCGTCCCATGCCCGAGTGACGCAATCGGCACGTTGGGCCCCCCCCCCCCCCCCTAACCTCCCAGCCCGGACGTATGGAAAAGGGTCGTAATCGATCTACGCCACCCTCCTACACAACGCCGTTTGTGGTTGTTGTGACACGCGGTAGAGGGTCCATGTATCGGGCCCCACTCCTCGCCCCCTCCGTCACAGGCTGCTAGATCGAGTGTGGGTGTCGATCGCGCGGCCAAAACCCTCGCGACACCTCCCGCATTGCGTTGATCGGATTGGATGTGATGTGTGTGAGTGTGTCTGTGGTGTGGGGGGGGGGGGGGGGGGAGGGAGGGGACACCTCCCGGGGGACCGGGGGGGGTTGGGGGGGGAAAAGGGGAGGGGGGGGGGGTAATGGGATGGGGGGGGGGGTTGATTTGATTTATTCCTTCGAATGACTGTTTCCAGCCCAGCGTGATGTTGCAGTCATTCATTGGGCCAGCTGAAAAGCAAAGAATGTAAAACACAATTTGAGTTTCTGCTGTCCTTAAGGGAGATGAAGGATGGGGGCGGGTGTGGTGGTGGTGTTGTTGGTGTTGCTGTTGTATTTGCTGTTGTTGTTTTATATCGTTGCTGCGTTGTATTGTAGTATGTGAGCGCACGCGCGTGCGGTGTCAGTATGTAGTTGTGTGGGTGTGTGTGTGTGTGGTGTGTGTGTGTGTGTTGTGGGTGTGTGGTGTGTGTGTGGTGGGTACGCAGTGTGTGTGTTTTAGTCTTTGGGCATTGGTGCGCGACGAGTTTGTGTTTTTATGTATTGTTTTTATGATCTATGTAATCTTTTATGTCTTATGATTTCAATGTTTATTTCATGTGTGTATGCGTGTGTGTGAATGTGTGTGTGTGTGTGTGTGTGTGTGTGTGTGTGTGTGTGTGGGGTGTGTTGTGTGTTGTGTTGTGTGTCGGGCGTGAAACGGGAAAAAGGGAAGGGGGGGTGACGGGCTTATCCCATCCTCTTTCTCTGTTTTCTGAAAAATTCCGACATGTTTCTAGCATTTCTTTTTCGAACCTCCATTACGTTATGCTATTTTGTTATTTCATTTCATTTTTACTTTATGACATTTTCATTTCGTTTTATTTTCAGTACACTTTTCTGCGTTTTATTTGATATATGCAAGCGAGGCAAATTCTATTACGCGGTTGATGTTGGGTGGATGTTATTTTCATCTTCGCCTCGATTTTTTTTTTTTCTAAGTCAGGTTCAGATTACTTTCAATTTCAGATTCAGTTCCGTGACAGCCCATCCGGCCACACAGAGCACTTTGAGGGCTATAACCACGTTGCAAGAACAGAAGTCCCTCCTGTCAAAAAAAAAAAAAATGCAAAGCCGTTAGTGACGACTATAACGGTAAAAATAAAATCCGTGACCCATAACGAAGATACCGACAATTTTCAAAAAGATCGGCCAAAGTACTTTCTAAGATATTCCATAAAGAAGAAAAACCGTTGATGGGCCGTTATATAGCCGTTAGTAACGGCTTTATAACGGTTAAAATAAAACGTCGGGCATCATCCGTGACCGATAATGAACATACCTACAATATTTTCAGAAAGATCGGCCATGTACTTTTGTCTGGAGCGAGTGGAACACATTTTGACCAAGGACGGACGGACAGACAGACAGACAGCATTTCTTCGATCCCATTGTAAAGTATTCCCTGTTCTATAAGAACTGGGAGTGCAAAAAGAAAAGAAAGAAACAAAAAAAAAAAGGAAAACAAAGAAAAGAAAATTAAACACAAGAAAAAACATAAAACGCGCACAAAGGTCATTAACAATTCAGTAGCGTTACTTTTAAACACTGAAATCATTGACGCGGATTAAGAGAACTACGCCATCCTGAAAGTACCAAAGCCATTCTGAGTTTGTTTTGAGGGGGGTTTATTATTTACTATATTTTGACAGCAACTTTTTTTTATCATCAGCATATATTCAAGCGGTAAACAAGTAGTCAAAATTATTTAAGTGTGAGTAGGGTAAATTCATTTTTTTCTTTTTTTCAAATAGCGTCAAACAGCATTGCTAAATGGAAAGCTAGAGTACATTACATAATCCAGTCGCAAGAATATATTAATCCTCATGACATTCAGTGAGCGACTTCAAATATAATACTTAAATGACTCTTAAATAACGCCTTCCTTGCGCTGACCCTCTGAAGCGATCGAAGCTAAGTGAATTTTCGTTGTCCTATTTGTTTTGTATCTTACCTGGAAGAAGACCTTAGTGATCGAAATGCCTCGTGTTTTGTGTCTTGTGACTCGTTTGTCCCACGTTTCTCTGGGCGGTTCGCTAACATTTATTTAAGATTTGTGTAGATTTCCGCCTGCAGTCGACTCACTTTGCAACTAGATTCAATATGAAAGTAAACAGCTATGCAAGGAAAAGACTGACCTATCACCGGAATAATGATAAGGGTGTAAAAGCAATCCAAAAGGTAAATAAAACAAACCAACCAACAAAAAAAAAAACGAAATACAAACACAAAACAAAAACTGAGTTACGCATTGACCTATCACCGGAAGAAATAAG
>JADBJO010006036.1:128119-130619 GCA_016801955.1 Conus betulinus
GTGTGGGCCGTGCCAGCGACGGCTGTTGATGGGGTTACACACCGCAATTGTCCGAATGGAGCGCCCGTTAAAGGGGTGAAACGGCTGCTCGTTTAAACTAAACCATTGTCCATCATATCATGAACTTGGCTCATCTGTCGTACTCTAAGATCATTTGTTGATGAACGTGTTCTAAGATCATTTGTGATGAACGTGTTCTAAGGTCATTTGTTGATGAACGTGTTCTAAGATCATTTGTGATTAACGCGTTTTAGGATCACTTGTTGATGAACGTGTTCTAAGATCATTTGTTGATGAACGTGTTCTAAGATCATTTGTTGATGAACGTGTTCTAAGATCATTTGTGATGTACGTATTCTAAGATCATTTGTGATGTACGTATTCTAAGATCATTTGTGATGTACGTATTCTAAGATCATTTGCTGATGAACGTGTTCTAAGATCATTTGTGATTAACGTGTTTTAGGATCACTTGTTGATGAACGTGTTCTAAGATCATTTGTTGATGAACGTGTTCTAACATCATTTGTGATGTACGTATTCTAAGATCATTTGTGATGTATGTATTCTAAGATCATTTGTTGATGAACGTGTTCTAAGATCATTTGTGATGAACGTATTCTGAGATCATTTGTTGATGAACGTGTTCTAAGATCATTTGTGATGAACGTATTTTAAGATCATTTGTTGATGAACGTGTTCTAAGATCATTTGTGATGAACGTATTCTGAGATCATTTTGTTGATGAACGTGTTCTAAGATCATTTGTGATGAACGTATTTTAAGATCATTTGTTGATGAACGCGTTGTAAGATCATTTGTTGATGAACGAGTTCTAAGATCATTTGTGATGAACGAGTTCTAAGATCATTTGCTGATGAACGAGTTCTAAGATCATTAGTTGATGAACGAGTTCTAAGATCATTTGCTGATGAACGAGTTCTAAGATCATTTGTTGATGAACGAGTTCTAAGATCATTTGTTGATGAACGAGTTCTAAGATCATTTGTGATGAACGAGTTCTAAGATCATTTGCTGATGAATAAGTCGTTCACATCTTCATTCCCCGGCTTGCACCTTGCAGAGGTCGCTCCAGCATCGTTCCCTAACACCCTGCTTCGCTTCCAAGACACCTGCCCACATGACCTAAAGACTTTCTCCATTAGCGCCAACATCTGGAAGGCAGCCGCCACAGACAGGGACACCTGGAGGTAAAGACTCCATCACAGCCCTAGGCAGTGGAAGAGGACTTGCCGCAGCAAGTCTACAAGAAACGCCAGAGGGGTGGAAAGGCACCGTCAGAGATCAGAGCGCCAGCTCCATCTGTGCATAGAGTGGCAGCAACTGCCTGTTTGGGACTGTGGCTCTGCAGCCATGGCAGGAATCGCTCCTCTACACCTGACACCCAGAACGTAAACTTCGTGGTCTTTCAAGACTGACGGTTGCTGACAAAAAGAAAAACAAATAAACCACGAATAGTTTTAGTTCTAGTTCCACCACGAAACAATCAGACATCAACGTCAGTATATATGAAATGCGCTTCATTCTCACCTCAGATTCTGGTCTTATTACTCTTATGATTTGTAGTCCGGCCGACTGCAAACAGCCCCATCAGGGCTGTCTCACACACACACACACACACACACACACACACACACACACACACACACACACACACACACACACACAGAGAGAGAGAGAGAGAGAGAGAGAGAGAGAAAGAGAGAGAGATTCAAAGTGTCTGCTACAAAGTGGTATGTTGAATATCATTCTCAATCCCAAAACGGTGTAAGCTAATGTTTATAGTGAGAGGCTCATACCCCACCCCCTACCCTGCCTTTGTTCTCAACAGCAAAGCTTTCACGAATAATCTCATTCATCTCAATTCGTCTGCTTGGAATTGCATAGCGTTTACTTTGGTGCATACCTGGAAAAAAAAATATGTAGGTGAGAGCCAAGCAAAAAAAAAAAAAGAGAGTGTCTGTCTGTATGTCTGTGAAATATGTAAACGTAACAACAAACAAGTTTCAAAGTTTCCCTAAATCTCGCTTTTTCCTGCCATCTGCAGGGGGACGGGGGGAGGGGTGCAAGCTGCAGAAGTGAAAACGAAATAGTTATAGTCTACTTCTTATCCTCCGTTCTTTGTCTTTAGAATTTACAGCGTATTGCCTGTATCAACCGTCGTCCTTGAGAAAGCTGACTGTCCCTATCGTCCACTTGGCCGTCTCTGGGATGACTGGAGTGGGAACAGCCTGTAACGAGGACTGCTGCTGACATGGGGAGATGACAGGGTCCAGACTCGGAACCTTGAGTCTTTAAAACCAAGGCAAATATGGCTCGTGAGGGACCGCTGATTTCTAAACTCCACGTGATGTTTCTGTCAGTCACAGGAAATCGCTCGAGAACATAAAAGAACACTAAAAAAAAAGGAAAAAAAAAAAAAAAAAAGAAAAAAAAAAAAAAAAAAAAAAAAAAAAAGGCACTCTGGAGAGCGAGGCCC
>JADBJO010006036.1:143119-144533 GCA_016801955.1 Conus betulinus
CTATAGTGTCTAGGCGTGAGAGGGGCTCTGTACGCATGTATGGATGTGTGTTTATGCACCCACATCTGCGCGCACATGTTCACGACATTGAGTACAGGTGCGCTGTTGCATGCATGTCAGTTGTGCCAGAATGTTTGTTTCCAAAATGAGAAATCGGGTTCGCAAAAAAAAAAAAAAGAAAAGACACGAAGGGTACGATCACTTCATCAGTTAAAGGGAATCAACTCTGATTCAGCATGCTCACTCCATCTCACATTCTCTTCCCCGGGCACCTGAGGAAAAGGAGCACGTGTCTTGAACAGACCGTGTCTGAGATGGTGGAGTTCAGACTTCTCCTTAGCTCGAGCTGAAACCAGTCTACGCATATAGGCGAGGAGAAGAAGACTGGGACATGGAAAGTAGAGAAAAGAGGATTAAGAGAGAGAGAGAGAGAGAGAGAGAGAGAGAGAGAGAGAGAGAGAGAGGGAGGGAGAGAAAGAGAGAAGAGAGAGAGGAGAGAGAGAGAGAGAGAGTGAGAGGAGAGAGAGAGAGAGAGAGAGAGAGAGAGGGGGGGAGGGAGAGAGAGAGAGAGAGGGAGAGAGACGTGCTCTCCCCGGGAACAGCTGCCCAAGTTCCATAGCAATCTGTTGTGATAATAATATTGTTTTGTTTTGTCAAAGTTGTGTCAGATGATGTGTTTGGACTTGCATGTCCTGTGTGTGTGTGTGTGTGTGTGTATGTGTGTGTGTGTGTGTGTGTGTGTGTGTGTGTGTGTGTGTGTGTGTGTGTGTGTGTGCGTGTGCGCGCGCGCGCGCGCGTGCACGAGTATGTGTGCGTATTCTCTTTTGTTTGTTTTGAGGGTGTTTGAGGATTTATTGGGGGTGTTTGTTTGTTGTTTGTTTGTTTGTTTTACTTTGTTTTTGTTTTGTTTTAGGTCAGCATCCATTCCGAAGTCTCTCACAACGTATTCCGGGCAGACAAGGGAACAGCAGTGCCCAGCGAGGTCTGAGAGGTGTGGGCACGAGCGTGTCTGGCAGCGATGAGGTAAGAGGTCAGCAGCCATTCCCCCTCCACCGTCATGACGGACCGCTGTGTCTGCGGGCGGCCTGCACGTACTACGCGGACATAAAAAAAGATGAGTTATCATAACCAGAAGGAGAAAGGACGGAGAGATACGATGAATAAAAGGAACTAAAAAATGAAAACAAAAAGCAGCAGAGAGTTCTAGACAGCCATGCGGGGAGGAAAGAAGAAGAAGAAAGAAGAAAAGAAGGAAAGAAAGGGAAGAAAGAACTAAATGGGAAAGAAAAAAAAAAACGGCCTAACGAAGCAAACTGCGGCAAAAGAACAAAATACTAAAACAAAAAAAAAAATATATATAAACAACCAAACATGAACAGCAAAATAGATGCTTAAACATTTGATAAAAAAGGAC
>JADBJO010006037.1:0-2500 GCA_016801955.1 Conus betulinus
AATAGAAGAGGCATCAGTCTAGACACAAGCTGTTGTTCTTCCCACACTCCTGTAAGCACGTGAAACGCGGACGGTGTACCAACGGTATGCCAAGAAGCTGAATCGCTTCCACACAGCCTGCCTCAGAAGATTGTTAAAATATACAATGGCAGGACAGAATCCCAGATACAGAGGAGCATGACCAAGCAGGCCTGCTGAGCATCCAGACTATTCTCATGCTGTCTCAGCTTTCAATGGGTAGATCATGGAGCTCACATGCCAGACCACCAGCTACTCAAGAGACTCTTCTATGGTGAGCTGTAACAAAGAGTGCATTTAATGGAGGTCAGAAGAAACGCTTCTATGACACTCTCAAAACATCCTTAAAAACATTTAACGCCAACCCTGACACATGGGAACAAACTGCTATTGATGCAGCTAACAGGCGCTACTGTATCCACAGAGGCACCAGTTTCTGTGAAGAAAGGAAGACAGATGCAGCGCAACAAAAAAGACAGTCAAGGAAAGACCACGCCAGCAATCATGAGGAGGTCTCCCACACTCCCTGTCCAGGCTGTCGCCGCACGTTCCGTGCATGCATCGGTTTGATCAGCCACATGCGTATCAACAAATCATCTCATCTCCTTCAGCCCTAAGATGACTGAAGTGGTCCTCGTCTTACTTGACGGACGAACACATGCCTCTACACACTGGTGTTTTAAAAAAAAAAAAAAAAAAAAAAAGGTAAGGTATGTTTTGGTGTCAGTGATGATTTGTCATAACAATTTCAGAAAACATTTGTTAATGTTTCCATCTTCTACAACTTACAATCCTTTTACGCGACCTGGGGGACCAATACAGAACAAATCGACTATGACCTTTGTCTTAATGTCACTTTCTTATCTATGTGTTATTGCTTTTTTTTTTTACTGCTCTTAATCTTCCATTCAATGATCTATATCATAACAAATCAAGATCTGATTAGAATGTGAACAGAGCGCACTGTAGAGGGCAAGATACACGACTAAGGCTATCCAGAAGGCAAAAAAAAAAAGTGTTAAGTGCACATACAAAGCCTCGTCAAACTTTTAAACCTGCTGTGACTGAATTGATTGATTTCATGTTTTGAAACTGTCCTGTTTTCAGATTTTCTGTGACTGCATAGGCGGAATGACAATTCAGCTTTCATCATTGATTTTGGTTTGATTTGGTTTGGTCTGGTTTGGTTTGGTTCGGTTTGGTTCGGTTGGTTCGGTTTGGTTTGGTTTGATTTGGTCTGCTTTGGTTTGGTTTGGTTTTGGTTTGGTTTGGTTTGGTTTTTGTTTGTTTTTGTTTTGTTTTGCTGTCCCATCTTCTGCGCCACCTCAGTGGCACTGTACCTCTGCCGCTCATTCCGCCTCCAGTCTGCAGCCACAGCCCCGGCACCGGCCATCCACAGGGAGAGCCCCCCAGTCTGCAGCCACAGCCCCGGCACCGGCCATCCACAGGGAGAGCCCCCAGTCTGCAGCCACAGCCCCGGCACCGGCCATCTACAGGGAGAGCCCCCAGTCTGCAGCCACAGCCCCGGCACCGGCCATCCACAGGGAGAGCCCCCAGTCTGCAGCCACAGCCCCGGCACCGGCCATCCACAGGGAGAGCCCCCAGTCTGCAGCCACAGCCCCGGCACCGGCCATCCACAGGGAGAGCCCCAGTCTGCAGCCACGGCCCCGGCACCGGCCATCCACAGGGAGAGCCCCCAGTCTGCAGCCACGGCCCCGGCACCGGCCATCCACAGGGAGAGCCCCCAGTCTGCAGCCACGGCCCCGGCACCGGCCATCCACAGAGAGAGCCCCCAGTCTGCAGCCACGGCCCCCGGCACCGGCCATCCACAGGGAGAGCCCCCAGTCTGCAGCCACGGCCCAGCACCGGCCATCCACAGGGAGAGCCCCCAGTCTGCAGCCACGGCCCCGGCACCGGCCATCCACAGGGAGAGCCCCAGTCTGCAGCCACGGCCCCGGCACCGGCCATCCACAGGGAGAAGATTTGGTTTCATTTTCTTGCACATACAACGTGCTATGCACCAGACTGCATGAAACAAAAAAAGCAAAAACTTAAGAAACAGGGCTTGACTGTTTATTTGTTTGTGTTTTTCTGCTACATGCGAGGGCATGTGTGTCTTTTCTGCCCTTTTCTGATCTTTTAGCAAGACTCACAAACTCACACAAAAAATCACTGTTTTCCCCCTTACTTTGCTGCCTTTTTTTCTTTTAAAGGGAATGCGTAAATACCCCTCAGTTTTTTTTCAGTCATCAGATTTGAGGCAGCTGGAAGAGGATGATGATGGGCGGTGGCAGAGTTAGGGGAGAGAGCTGTCCTTCGCCTGAACAAACAATCTCCTGTCGAGCAAGTTCAACATCATGGTATTGTCTGCCGCCCCGGTGTCCCGCCTGAATTGCCCAGAGATGCCCAAAAAAACCATTTGCACCTCACGTCTACCGCCTGTAACTCACAAACCCTTCGCAGTAGCTTGAATGTTGAGTCA
>JADBJO010006037.1:10000-20000 GCA_016801955.1 Conus betulinus
AGAGGAGAGAGAGATAGAGAGAGAGAGAGAGAGAGACAGACAGACAGACAGACGACAGACAGACAGAGACAGACAGACAGACATGCAGAGACAGACAGACAGAGAGAGAGAGAGAGAGAGAGAGAGAGAGAGAGAGCGAGAGAGAGAGAAAGAGAGAATACAATGCAAGTTATATTTTTTTAAAACCTAAACAACTACGAAAGCCATATCTGGTTTTGGCACCTCATCAGGTTCAGTTCCATGCACAGTATATAAAGAATGATAAAAGTAAAATACCAAATGCTCAGGGAGGTGTACAGACTTACAGACAGGCACACACACACACACACACACACACACACACACACACACACACACACACACACACACACACACACACACACACACACACACACACACACACCACGTCACGTCAAGTCCAGTCACTTTCATGAGATTTACAGCTGGATTTTCAGTCTCCGCCCCATTAAATTAAGGTACTTTGTGGACTGGCTCCCTGATGCGCCGAATCCCCACTGCTTTCAGCCTGCTTAGCGCTCTGCTCTGGCTGGTCCCTAGACGATAACAACGACGTATACGGTGATAAATAGTTCAAGATAATGGCAGAGAGAGAGAGAGAGAGAGAATTTCACACACATAGACGTACACACTCACATACAGAGAGAGAGAGAGAGAAAGAGACAGAGACAGACAGACAGACAGACAGACAGACAGACAGAGACACAGAGAGAGACAGAGATGATGATGATGAGAGATGATGATGATGAGATGATGATGATGATGATGATGATTATGATGATGATGATGATCTTTATTTCCAAGGGTAAGAGAGAGAGAGAGAGAGAGAGGAGGGGGGGGAGAGAGAGAGAACGACAGGGACAGAGACAAAGAGACAGACATACAAACAGACAGATAGACAGACAGGCAGGCAGGCAGACAGACAGACAGACAAAGGGGGGGGGGGGGGGGGGGGGGGCATCGTGGAAAAGAATTTTGCAAAGAGAGAGAGATAGAGACAGAGAAACACAGAAAGAAAGAGAACTAGAGAGAGACACCGAAAGAGACACAGAGGCACGTAGGAATGACCTGAGGGGATAAGTCAAGATGAAAAAAAACGGCATCATCTTGCATATCCGATATCATTGGGAATAGAGTTCGTCGAGAACCTCTCTCTCTCTCTCTCTCTCTCTCTCTCTCTCTCTCTCTCTCTCTCTCTCTCTCTCTCTCTCTCTGCTTTGTATTAAACACATGGCTGAATATCTTGCTTGGGGTGCGCCAACAGAACAACATCTAAAACATCTGTTATCACAGCAATGTAGTCAAGATCATCTAAAACATGAAGGAAAAGAACTAATCTCTCTCTCTCTCTCTCTCTCTCTCTCTCTCTCTCTCTCTCTCTGCCTCTCCATCTCTCTCTCATCTCCCTCTCACTCTCTCTCTCTTCTCCCTCTCATCTAATTAACGACCCTCCTGCCCGTACCCTGTCTCTCTATCCCCTCTCCCATACCCACTGTTTTTCTGGCTTCCATGTCCCTTCCTCTCCAGTCCTCCACTCTCCCTTTCTCTTCCCTCCTTCCCCTCTACCATCGCCCTCTCTTCCCTCCACTACTCCGCCCGTCCTCCTCGTCTCCTCTCCTCCTCCCCTCCACCCCCTCTCCCTCTCCTCTGTCTCCTTCTCCCCTCTCCCCCGTACTCTTCTCCCCTGACCCTCCTCTCTCCCTTCACCCTTAACCTCTGCCTTCTCTCTCTACCTTATCTCCACTGTTATCTTATGGGACTTCCTCCCGCTGCTCTGTCCCTTCGTCAGAAGCTTCTCAGCCACACTACTAGGCACTGTCTCTCCCCCTTCCCCTCCTTCACTCTTGTTTCTTTGCTTTCGTCCTACTTAACTACTGTTTTCCTGGAGTAAGTAGTCCTTCATTGAGGAAACTACTTACCACTGTTTGTCCTTGTCCTTGTACTTCCTTCCCATTACACTACTTACCACTGTTTGTCTTGTCTTCCTTGGTACACTACTTACCACTGGGTTTTGTCTGGTTGCTACTTTAAGGCTGCAATGAGTTGCATCCTGTAGTCCTGATTTACCTCTGCTCAGGAGCAGTTTATGTCCCTTGATATCTTAATGGAGTGTCCTGCGCGTTGCCTGTACCCATCGTCAGGGCTACTCAAAGGGGCAGGTGAAGGCAGTGCTGCTTCTCTGGGTCCTCCCAGCACCTTCGGGTGTTTCTTTTTTCTCCTTTGTCTTTGCCTTCTAACTAGGCTGACCCTGGAGTAAGGTCCAGTGACGGTGAGGAAAGACCCACTGACCACACAGGAAAGTCCTGTTGACAGTGGGAAAGACTACAACTTTGGATTCTCTCTTGAGGGCACATAAGACCGTATGGCGAAAGCTTGGCTGTGTCTGGAGTGCACTGTCTTCATCTGTCCGTGGGCAGGGGTGGTTGGTCTGTGGTTGTGCTCGACAGCTGGAGGGTGGTTGTTTTTTTTCGCTGGTGGGGCTCTGCAGTCATGAACACGGGCTGGTACACCCATGGGTTTGCTACTTTAAGGCTGTAATGAGTTTGCATCCTGTAGTCTGATTTACCTCTGCTCAGGAGCAGTTATGTTCCCTTGATATCTTAATGGAGTTGTCCCTGCGCGTGCCTGTACCCCATCGTCAACACAGCGCAGGCCTCCAAGGGTGGTACAGAACTGCTCAAAGGGCTGTGAAGGCAGTGCTTCTCTGGTCCTCCCAAAGCACCTTCGTGTGTTTTCTTTTTCTCTCCTGTTTTGTCTTGTCTTCCTTCATGACACTACTTACCACTGTTTGTCTTGTCTTCCTTCATGACACTACTTACCACTGTTTGTCTTGCCTCCCTTCTTTTATACTACTTACCACCGTTTGTCTTGTCTTCCTTCATTACGCTACTTACCACCGTTTGTCTTGCCTTCCTTCATTACACTACTTACCACTGTTTGTCTTGTCTTCCTTCATTACGCTACTTACCACTGTTTGTCTTGTCTTCCTTCATTACTACTACTGTCTTCCTTCATTAACGGCCCACTGTTTGTCTTGTCTTCCCTTCATTACGCTACTTGCCACTGCTTGTCTTGTCTTCCTTCATTACGCTGCCACTGTTTGCTTGTCTTACTGTTTGTCTTGTCTTCCTTCATTACGGCTACTTGCCACTGTTTGTCTTGTCTTCCTTCATTACACTACTTACCACTGTTTGTCTTGTCTTCCTTCATTACACTACTTACCACTGTTTGTCTTGTCTTCCTTCATTTACACTACTTACCACTGTTTGTCTTGTCTTCCTTCATTACACTACTTACCACTGTTTGTCTTGTCCTTCCTTCATTGACACTACTTGCCACTGTTTTGTCTGTCTTCCTTCATTACACTACTTACCACTGTTTGTCTTGTCTTCAATCGTGTAAACCATTATCAGCTGCCCCTACTCAAGCAATGTCTTCATTAAAAGTTTCCAGTAACTTCTTGCGTTCCGACTTCTTCGTACTTCCTATACTTCCCTTTACACACCCAACTGCATGCAATAAAGCTCACACACCCGAGGATTATTTCTGAGTCAACATCACAGAACCCAAGCCTTGTTTTTTTTTTTTGTCTTTAAAACTCGCTTCATAATGTGACTTATCAATTATGTTTCAGAAATATGCGATGGACACCACAATATCCAGGGGGAAAAAAAGGACAGAAAAGAAAAGAATAACCCCACCGATGAGCCAGAAATCTCCCCCCCTCCCCTCCCCCTCCTCCCCCTCTCCCCCCCCCATCGCCCCCCCCCCCCCCCACCCCCCCCCGCCCTCTCCCCCCAATCTCCCCCCCCCCCCCCAAACTCTCCCCCCCCCCCCCCCCACCCCACACCCCCCCCCCCCCTCCATCTCCCCCCACCGCATCTCCCCCATCTCCCCCCCCCCCCCCCTCACCTCCCCCTCCCCCCCACCCTCCCCTCTCCCCCCCCCATCTCCCCCCTCCCCAATCTCCTCCCCCCCCCCCGCCCCCCCATCCTCCCCTCTCTCCCCCCAAGCTCCCCCCCCCCCAGCGCCCTCCCCTCCCTCTCCGCCCTCCATCCCGGGCCCCCTCCCCCTCTCTCCAAGGCTCCCCCCCCCCTCCCCCCCCCCCCCCCCCCTCTCCCACCATCATCTCCCCCTCCCTCCCACTCCCCCCCCCCCTCCCCCTCCTTCTCCCCTCTCCACGGCCCTCCTCCCCGCCCCCCCCCCATCCTCCCCCGCCCCCTCCCCCATCTCCACTAATACTTCCCCCCTCCCATCCCCATCCTCGCCCCCCCCCCCCGCCCCTCTCCGACCCATCTCCCCCCCCCCTCCCTCGCCCCCTCTCCCCTCCCCCCCCCGCCATCTCCCTGCCCCCCCTCGGCCCCCCCACCCTCCCCCCTCCTCCCCCCCATCTCCCATCCCCCCCCCCCTCCCCCTCCCATCTCCTCCCCCCCCCGCCCCCCCCCCCCTCTCCCCCACCTCCCCCCCCCCCCGCTCCCCCCCCCCCCTTCACCCACCCCCCCATCCCCCCTCCCCCCCCTCCTCTCCCCCCACCCCCCCCCTCCCCCCCCCTCCCCCGCCTCCCCCCCACTCCCCCCCCCCCCCCCTCCCCCACCCCTCCCCACCGTCCCTCCTCAGCTCCCCCGCCTCGCCCTCCCTCCATCTCCCCCCCGCCCTCCCTCCACCCCCTCATCCTCCCCCCATCTCCGCTCCGATCAATCTCCGCATCCCGCCCCGGTCTCAAATTCTCCCTCTCCCCTCCCCCCAATCTCCCCCTCCCCACGCCCCCCTCCTTCATTCCCCCCCCCTCCTCCCCCTCCCCCACCCCACCGCGCCCATCTCCCCCCATCGCCCTCCCCCCCTTCCCTCCCGCTCCCCCGCCCCCCTCCCTCCCCCTCCCCCCCCCTCCCCCAGCATTCCCCCTCCGCCCCGTCCCCAATCTCCCCCACCCACGTCTCCCTCCCCTCCCTCCCCCCCTCCCCGCCCCCCCCTCATCGCCCCTCTATCCTCCCCTCTCGGCCCCCTCATCTCCCCCCCCCATCTCTCCCCCCCCCCCCCTCCCCCCGCATCCCCCCCCTACCCCCCTCCCACCCTCCCCTCCCCCCCCCATCCTCCCCCTCCCTCTCCCCCCCCCCCCCCCCCCACTCCTCTCCCCCCCATCTCCCCCCTGCCCCCCGCCCCCCCCCCTCCCCCCCCATCCCCCCCATCTCCCCCTCCCCCTCCCTCCCCCTTCTCCCCCCCCAATCTACCTCTCTCCCCCCGCCTCCCCCCCCTCCCCCATCCCCCCCCTTCCCATCTCCCCATCGTTCCGCCCCCATCTTCTCCCCCCCCGATCTATCTTCTCCCCTCTCCCCCCCGGTCCCCTCCCCCCTTCTCCCCCCCCCCCCCCCCCCCCCTCTCCCCCCCCCCCCCCCCCATCCCCCCCCCCCCATCCTCCCCCCAATCTCCCCCCTCTATCTCCCCCCCCCCCTCCGCCCATCACCCCCCCCCTCCCCCCCCCATCTCTCGCCCCCCCCCTCCCCCCCTCCCCCCCCCCCCCCCCCCCCCCCCCCCCCCCCCATCTCCCCCCCCCCCCCCATCTCCCCCCCTCACCCCCCTCCCCATCTCCCCCCCCCTCCCCCCCCCCCCTCTTCCTTTCCCCCCCCCCCTCTCTCCCCTCTCCCCCCCATCTCCCCCCCCCCTCCCTCCCACCCATCTCTCCCCCCCTCATCTCCCCCCCCCCCCCCCCCCCCCCCCGTCCTCCCAGCCCCCCCCCTCCCCCCCCTCCCCGTTCCCCTCTCCATCTCCCCCCTCCCCCCCCCCTCAATCTCCCCCTCTCCCCCCACTCATCCCCTCATCTCCCCTCTCCCCCTCTCCCCTCCCCCCTCCCCCTCTTCTCCCCCCCCTCCCCCCCCTCCCCCCCATGCTCCCCTCTCCTCTCCCCCCCTCCCCCCTCCCCCCCCCCCCATCTCCCCCCTCTCCCCTTCTCCCTCCCCCCCCCGCCATCTCCCCCCCCTCCCCCCCCCCCCCCTCCCCCCTCCCCCCCCGCCCCCCTCCCCCTCTCCCGCCCCCCCCCCCTTCCTCCCCCACTCCCCCCCCCTCCCCACCCCCCCCTCTCCCCTCTCCCTCCCCATCCCCCAGGTGGCTCTCCCTCTCTCCCTCCCCCCCCCCCCCAATCTCCCCCCTCTCCCCTCCTTCTCCCCCCCATATCTCCCCCTCCCCCCGCCCCCCACATCTCCCTCCGCTTTCCTATCTCCCCCCTCCCCTCCCCCCCCCCATTCACCCCTCCCCCCGCCCCCTCCCTCCTCCACCTCCCTCTCCCCCCTTGCTTCCTGTCTCCCCTCCCCCCAGCCTTCCCCCCCCCTCGTCCCACATCTCCCCCCCCTCTTCCCCCCCCTCCCCTCCCCCCCCCTCCCTCCCCCCCTTCCCCCTTCTCCCCTCTCCTCCCCCCCCCATCTCCCCATCCCCTCCTATCTCCCCCCCCCCCCCCCACTCCCTCTCTCCCCCCTCCCCTCCCATCTCCCCCATCCCCCCTCGCCCCTCCCTTCCCTCATCTCCCCCCCCCTCCCCCCTCACCTCCCCTCTCCTCTTCCCCCCTCCCCCCCCCCCCCCCTCCCCTCTCCCCCCCCTCCTTCCCCCCCCCCCCTTCTCTTCCCCTCCCCCCCTATCCTCCCCCCCCCCCCCCCCCCCCCACCCCTTCTCCCCCCCCCTCTCCCTTTCATTCTCCCCCTCCTCCCCTCCCCCCCCCCCCTATCCCCCCCCCCCATCTCAAATCTCCCCCCCCCCTCCCCTATCCTCCCCCCCCACCCCCAGCTCCTCCCGCATCTTCCCCCCCTCCCCTCCCCCCCTCCCTCCCCCCCGCTCCCACATCTCCCCCCATCCCCCCCCCCCAGTCTCCCCTCCCCTCCACCAAATCTCCCATCTCCCTTCCCCCCCATCTCCCCTCTGGTGGCTCTCTCCATCTCCCCCCCCCCTTCCCGATCTCCCCTCCCCGCCCCTCTCCCCCCTCCCCCTCCTCCCCCCCTCCCCCCTTACTCCAATCGCGACCTACCCCTTCTCCCCCACCCCCCCCGCCCTCATGGGCAGCCGAAAAGCATCCCCCTAGCCCCCCCCCCCCCCCCCCCCCCCCTCCCCCCTCCCCGGTGTTCCCATCTCCCCCTGATGATCCGACCCCCTCCCCCTCCCTCCTGTTCTCCCCTGCGCCCCACACAACTCCCCGTGCATCTGCCCCCCCCCTGTGCAGCTCCCCCTTCCCCCTACCCTCCCCCCCGGCCCCCCTCCCCCATCCCACCCCCTATCCCCATCCCCCCCCCTCCCCCCTGTTCTCCACTCCCCCTCCCCATTCAGTGCCATGAGGCCCTCCCCCCCCCGAAAGAGAAATGACTAGCCCAAATCCTCCCCCCCCCCCCCACAATGGTGAAGAATGACCATCCCCCCCACCACCCACAAGCAAGCCGCCCGCCACCCAACCCACTCCCCGCAAGAAACCCCCTCAGGAAAGTACCCGTGTCCCCCTTTTTCGCCCGGAGTTCCATCTCCCCCGCGTTCCCTCTGTCCCTTCCTGTTGTCTCCCCTCCCCATACCTCCCCCCCGCCGTTGGCGCCGGATTGGCTCCCCCCCCCCCCCCCCCCCCCTCCCCCGCCCCCCCTATCTCCCCACTCCCTCCACCGGCTCAAGCTCCCTCTCCCCACCACTCCCCCCCCTCCCCCCCCCCGGCCCCCCCCCGCCCCAAGGCCCCCCCGCCCCCCACAAATCTCCCCCCCCCCCCATTACCCCCCAACTCTCCCCTCCCCTCCCCATCCCCCCCTCTCACCACACGCCCCATCCCCAGTCCCCATCCTCCACTTCACCCAAACAAAAACCCCCTCCCCCCAGACTTTTACCCCCCCCAATCTCCCCTCCCCTTCTCAGGTAATTACTCCGCCCCCCACTCTCCCCCCCTCCAGCTCCTTGTTCCCCCACACTTCCCTCCCCACCCCCAGTCTCCCTCCCCCCCCCCTAGCCTCCCTCCCCCCCCCTACCGTTCACACACCCCACACCCCCCACCCCTTCCCATCACCCCTTACACACTTTCACCCCCCCCCCAATCTTCCCGGCCACTTCACAGTGTAATCTCTACTGTTCATCACCCCCCTGGAACTCGATGAGAAAGTAGGAGCACTGGGCATACTCAAGCAAAATCAACTTCAATTCAACAAGCCATCATTCATGTCTAACATTTCGACACATACAGCGCCGTGTAACATTGACGTCCTCTTTTATAAAGATATGTTTTTAAAACAGTTTCACGATGCCGAAATCTGTTTGTTATTTCCTGGCTCATTCTTCAGTTCAAAACATGACTAAATATGGGCCATGTGCCGGGCAACATCTGTCCAGCTGCCCTTCAAAATGCCAGTTCACTAATACATTCCAGTTCCATGCAACATGTATCAAATCACGTCATCTCAGGATCGCTTCGTGTTTTAATGATAACCACAATGACAATGATGATGATGGAGATGATAATGAGGAGGAGGAAGAGGAAGACGGCAATGATAATATAACAATGATAATGATAATGATATCATCATCATCATCATCATCATCATCATCATCATCTCATCATCATAATGATGATGACCATGACAGTGATCATGATGATAACAATAACAACAACAACCATATAATAATAACAACAATGATGATACTATAACAACAACAACCAACAACGATTCTCCGTTCCCAAACTTATATACATGGAATTATTTAACAACACCGTCTGCTCTCTCTCTCTCTCTCTCTCTCTCTCTCTCTCTCTCTCTCTCTCTCTCTCTCTCTCTCTCTCTCTCTGTCTCAAGGATGCTTGTTAAGTCCACAGTTGTTTTTTTCTTTTTTTCATAAACGAACTGGGCGGTGGAATTGTCCCGCAAAGGAAGACATGGTATCCGGATGATACCTGAAGCAGTTGAATTAGTTTTACTATCTTGGAATGATATTTCAACAAAATTAACTTTCCGTTACGCATGGAAGAATCTCTGATGAAAGGGAAAAAAGGTACTATTGAAATTCTGAAATCCCTGAGAAAACTGAATTGTACAGACTGTGGTATATTTTGGAAAATGTTTTGATACACAGATAAAACCTCTTCTTACTTATGCAGCTGAAATTGGGGCTTACATGAAAATTTGCAGATGGAAAAAAGTACATACGTGCTATGAAGCGTTTCCTTCAGTACCTATTCATTCATCCAACACTTTTTATATGGAGAAATGGGCAGATACCCTTTGTATATAAGTACATTTGTGAAATGTATTAAGTACTGGTTGAAGATCTTGAAGCTACCCCAGTCCCGTTTCAGCAGGCAAGCCTATATGATATGATGCTTTTAGAAATGGAAAAGGTAAAGAAAACTGGGCTTATAAAGTAAAGAAAGTCCTTTCAGAACAGGGTTTTGGAATAGTGTGGATGACCCAGGAAGTAGGAAATGAGCAACAGTTCATTGCGGATTTTTTAAAGACAGGCTTATTTGTTCTTTTAAACAGAATTGGCACTCAGATATGGAAAGTAAAGAAAAATATCGCTGGTTTTTCTCATTTAAGAATGTGTTCCATCTGAAAAGTTTCTCAGTCTCAATGTAACAGATAGATGGCACAGAATAAATTACGCAAGATTTAGGTTGAGAACTTTAGGTTTTAATGCGAACAAAAGATGGTTTGAATGTGAAACATCCACAGAATCTCCTTGTCCTGCATGTAGACATATTATTATTGATGACGAAGAACACTTTCTGTTCCACTGTACTGCTTATAATGAAGTGCGGACAAATTGTTCATTTTTTTCAGTTAGATATAGCGAAAAGACAAAATGTCGCTGGCGTGTTATCATCAGATGATGAACTTGTAATTAAATCAGTTGCGAAATTCATCGCGGAAGCATTGAAAATTAGACAGATGAAGGATAGTGAAGTTTAAGATAATACATTATAAGAGATATCTGAATGAATATATCATTCATCGCATGTGGAAGAGATCAGTAAAATATC
>JADBJO010006037.1:22500-32500 GCA_016801955.1 Conus betulinus
TCCACCCTTTCTTCGTATTGTGTATGTTAGTCTGGCATTTCTGAGAGCTTTTTTTTTCCAATTGCGATTACAATACAGGGAAAACATAAATGAAATCTTCATTCCCACACCATTAATTTTGGCTGTTCTCTATACTGGCACACCAGCCGGTCGTAACCTCAGTACCAGCAAACCATCCGGTTGTGAATAGGCAACCCATCAGAGGAGAAGTTGCATTGTTGCCGAGTCAGTTTAGTTATTGTTTCGGGGTACTTTTTCTGACCCACCATACTCAAGACACTGCTTGCTGGCACCCTATAGACAGCCATGATGACCTTTTCGCAAAAGAGAGGGTGGGTGGGCGATTTTACTCTAATTCTTGGATGGGGTTAATTCAGCACGCTCCACCGCCAGGCACGATTGTCTGCATTCATGTCTTCATTGAGGAAGATGGTCATAGTCTGTGTTCCCGTGAAACAGGCCCATGGCAGAAAAAAAAAAAACAGAGTGGATGTTATGTAAGGAAAACATCTGGTGTTGAGACCTGCATGATGTGAGACAATTAAACATTTTTACAGCAGACTCCATGAAAACCTTGTCCAGAGATGTCCAACCTAATGTGTCATTTGAATTTTTGAAAGAGATATCGTTTTCCAGCTGATTTAAGATTGCACAGAAGACAGATTTGCAGCAAAATTTCCGGTGTGTTTTTAGAAGATGTATTTTAAAGAGCTGTGTCAATGACTTTTTTTTTTTATGGCCTATGAGTTGATTTCAACGGTCGGCTGGACTACAAGCTATATTACCTTACCGTATAAAGAAAGCCCGTTTGGTTAGAGTTCAGGGTCATTGGCGGTTCACTGAGGCCGCAGTTGGATCTTTGGTTTGTGTACAGTATCTAACGACATCAGAGATGATGAACACGTCACGGTATATGAACTTCAGTAACAGGAGATTGACGGGTTGCTCAGGCAGGGGTAGGACGCTCCATTCTTTGCTTCTGCTGGCTCAGTTCAGAAACGCAGAAACCGATCAGAAGGCGCTTTCGTGCTCATCTAAGAAAAGCATCAACAAACAACAATAACAACAACCACACAAATCAGCAGATAATGAAAACAATATCGTGTCATGTACGTCCCATGCTAACTTCCCTTTTTCACGTCTTACATCACAGCACTCTTTTGTCTCTGTCTTCTGTCTGTCTATCTGTCTTTGACTCTCTTCTCTCTCTCTCTCTCTCTCTCTCTCTCTCTCTCTCTCTCTCTCTCTCTCTCTCTCTCTCTCTCTCTCTCTCTCTCTCTCTCTCTCCCCCCCTCCTCCTCCTCCTCCTCCTCCTCCTCTCTCCCCATTGCTTATTTCCCTCTCCCTCCCCCCGTACTTCCTGGCTTATCAACGTTTTGGTTAGCATGCTTCATTCTCTGCATGAGAATGCGTCCCGCACTCGTCATCCTTTTTGCGGCGCCTCTTGACCTCTGAAATGACCGTGGGACTCCTTCCTTCCCACTGCCCGGCCGAACTGATCAGGCCCTGGATCATTGATCATGTGATAATGACAATCTGCCCGTGCCTTTAGTGTGGAGAAAGGGGCTACAATCTGCCTGCGCCTTTAGTGTGGAAAAAGGGGCGACAATCTCCCTGTGTCTTTAGTGTGGAAAAAGGGGCGACAATCTGCCTGTGCCTTCAATGTGGAGAAAGGGGCTACAATCTGCCTGCGCCTTTAGTGTGGAAAAAGAGGCGACAATCTCTGCCTGTGCCTTTAGTGTGGAAAAAGGGGACAGAAAACCATTACAACATTGACGTCAGATGTTTGTTCATGAAACTGTGCGTTAGTCCTTTTGATTGCAAGATTTACTTCTAAGAATTGTCCTTATGGGAGCTCACGGCTGACACTAAAATCCCCGAAACAATTGTACCAAACACAATAGGGAGCCTGAGGTCACGTGACACTGCCCCAGGCGACTCACCCAGTCCATAGGGCCGCACACAATACAGAGTAATGACTAGTCTTATCACCAAGGTCACACAAGGAATGACTCGGTAAAATACCACATGCCTGGGCCGTGGAATTGAACCGCCGACCGCTCGACTGGTGCACAAAATTAACGGTTAGATCCGCCTGCGCAGTAAGTTATTGGTAGGTCTAACCAGTCCGAAACAACATTTTGAAAATGTGACTTTTTTCTTGAAAAGGCCAGTCCACTTCTCGTCTGCAGTGAAGATTATGCCCATACAAGTGGCTAAAGTAGGCGATAGATACATATTCTTTCTAAATCAGAAGATACATCAAGTGTATTTACATCAAGTGTAAACAATCATTGAATTATTTTACCCTTAAACAGGAAAAAGAGACATCAGTTCTAAACAATCACTGGGTTGCATCCTTAAACAGAAACAAATACATGAATTTCAAACGATCGCTGAAATGAGTGCATTAATTTTGCAAGAAATCTTTATGAATCTGCGTAACTTCCAAAAGTCTCGTTACTTTCTTTTTAAGAAAATAAATCAGAAAACTTCATTGTGCGTGGGTGTTTATTTCAAATGGCTTCGGCAGGTCTTTCCTTGACTACTGATAATAAAACATCAAAACATAGAATAAGATTACCGCTTATGTAACATAAAGTACATGGTGTGAACGATCTATACTTACGTTCAGTCACCCAACTTCTACATGGGCAATCTATGGGTAGATATTATGTATTTCAACATAGGTTTGGCTAACTGGTCAAGCAGGATTACCAGGTTTTTTTTTTTCATATTAAAACGTCTCCCTGAAAATTCTGTAATTTGAATAAATTTCCCTTCTGATGGTGTCCAGTTTGTCCGATCTGGACGTACTGATTCTGTCTTCTGTGTATTATTACTTGTCTTTTGGAGAGAGAGAGAGAGAGAGAGAGAGAGAGAGAGAGAGAGAGAGAGACACACACACACACACACACACACACACACACACACACACACACACACACACACACACACACACACACACACTGACACACAGAAAGAGAGAGAGGGGCTTATTTTGAACAGCTCTCGTAGTACTAGAAAACATTACATGAAAGGAGAACAATGCCCAATAACTAGAGCTTTGGAATATACAAAAGCTGCATGAAACAAGCATACGAATGACAACAACAATAACAGGAAAAACAACAACAATAACAGCAAAAACAACAACAAAAACAACAGCTCACCAACCTTCACCACACCAACACCTCTTCGACGTAAACAACTAACTTTTTTTTTCTGCTGTTCTTCAACATCCCGGATCCTTTCGTAATCTAAACCCCACTGGATTTAAAGTGATTTACCACGATCCTTTTCCTGTGACTAGACAGCAAGACAAAGAATTATGTTTCAGAGAGAGAGAGAGAGAGAGAGAGAGAGAGAGGGAGAGAGAGAGAGACAGAGACAGAATATGGGGGTGATTTCAGTGCAGCTTCTGGAAGGGTTCCGAAAGGAAAATGGTAAACCTCTGTCTGATCATTAATAATGCAGTAATGGGGGCATTGTCACGTTGAAAACTGACAAAACAAACAATCTATTCTATCTTTGTGAACACCCAAATACAATTTCCTTCAAAATGTCTGCATTGTCCTGTAGGAATGCCGGTCATAGGAAATAAAGTCAACGTGCAAAATGTTTTTACATCGATTTTTAAACATAGGCAAGGGAAAAGAGTCCCTACTAAGCCAAGAGAAAGGGAGGAATCAAAAGCCAACCTGCTCTGTGACAACGCATAGTTGTGCTCTGTTGTCTCGCCGTGTGACAGGCATTGACTTCATTCCTTTACCATCAGGTCCCTCTGTTGTCTCTCCGTGTGACATGTATTTGACTTCATTCCTTTACCATTAAGTCCCTCTGTTGTCTCGCCGTGTGACATTCATTTGACTTCATTCCTTTACCATTAAGTCCCTCTGTTGTCTCGCAATGTGACATGCATTTGAAAAACAACAACATGAGAACAGCAAATTCAACACCATCAAAAACAAGGGCAGGAGAAATCTGGCACCGATTTGTCACCTGATCATAATGTAAAGGCTATTCTGTTCTAATAGAGTTCTTCACACATCCCGGATAGCATCTGTCAATAGCAATAAACCCCACTGGATTTAAAATTTACCATGATCCTTTTGCGTGACTAGATAGCAAGACAAAGAATTGGGTTTCAGAGAGAGAGGGGGGGGGGGGGGGGGGGGGGACTTACAAAACATTGTCATTTAAAACAAGCACATCATATGCTTCTGTACATGTGCAGCTTTTGGAATAGATCTGTGAAAAGGATGACTTGGTAAACCTCTGTCTGATCATTAATAATGCAGTAATGGGGGCATTTTCACGTGAAAATTGACAAAACAAACAATTATTCTATCTTTGTGAACACACCAAATACAAGAATTTTCAAAATGTCTGCATTGTCCTGTAGGAATGCCGGTCATAGGAAATAAAGTCAACGTGCAAAATGTTTTTACATCGATTTTTAAACATAGGCAAGGGAAAAGAGTCCTACTAAGCCAAGAGAAAGGGAGGAATCAAAAGCCAACCTGCTCTGTGACAACGCATAGTTGTGCTCTGTTGTCTCGCCGTGTGACAGGCATTGTTTTTCATTCCTTTACATCAGGTCCCTCTGTTGTCTCTCCGTGTGACATGTATTTGACTTCATTCCTTTACCATTAAGTCCCTCTGTTGTCTCGCCGTGTGACATTCATTTGACTTCATTCCTTTACCATTAAGTCCCTCTGTTGTCTCGCCGTGTGACATGCATTTGACTTCATTCCTTTACCATCAAGTCCCTAGGGCAGGAGAATTCTGGCACACGATTTGTCAGCACTGATCATAATGTGAAGGCCATTCTGTTCTAATAGAGAGAGGCCACACATGGTGATAGCATCTGTCACTAGCAATAAAGCTGGGTAAAATACTATGCTATGCGTTTTAATACAAAACGGAAATGGGGGGGGGGGGGGGGGGGGGGGGGGGACTTACAAAACATTGTCATTTAAAACAAGCACATCATATGCTTCTGTACATGTAAGAGTTTTGACATAGATCTGTGAAAAAAATGATGACTTCTTAAATACGGAATAGTAAGACTTCAATGTCTATTTCGACTTCCAGATTTTTACGTAATTTTGATTGTTAGGTCACTTTTCCCTTTTGGAGTGATCCACGTTTTTTCCCAGAATTTTCGTAATTCTTATTTTACTGTCTCATATTTTTCTGAACATCTCTCTGTAATCAGAGACGTGTTGACTGGAACACCAAGGAGCTCAGTCATGACTCTCGACATCAGTACATGAATATAGAAAAACATGCATTCAGGATTCAGCAAAGAAACAAACGGGAAGGTTTTTTCTTCAGAAATACAAAAAAAATCTATTTTGACAGGAGCATTTTATCATATATCTTATTTATTATCACCATGTGCGATCTCAGGAAACAGTTTTCTTCAGCACTTGATTTTCAAACCAAAGCTTAAGAGCTGAAAGTAGTTTTGCTGTGCAGACTATTGCTGGTCCTCAAAGGTAAAGACAAAACAGTCTTAGGGGGAAATTTCAGGACATACATGAGAGAAAATCACTTTTGACAAGATTATGATGCCATAATTCTCTCCAAGCTCAGCTCCTTTCGTGTCACGCAAGTTATACGTCATATCCTGACAAACACAATTCCCGAGGTCATCATGGGATTATCAGGAATCACCAGTGTCTTCATTGTTTCTGACAGCAGCCCAAATCAGGTCTATTGTCCTGATAAATTCCACCATCGTCATTTGCGAACCACGTAAATAGAAAGCATTGACAGCCATGCTGTTTCTTCCTCACAAAGATCAGAGCTAAGTGACAAACTCGTTCATTTTCGTTGTCCTATTTGTTTGTGTCTTTCCTGAAGAAGACCTAAGAATTCGAAACGCGTCGTGTTTTGTCCTGTGACTCGTTCGTCCACGTTTTTTTCTTGGCGGTTCGCAAACATTTATTTAAGATTTGTTTAGATTTCCGCCTGCAGTCGTCTCACTTGCAACGTTCAAATCATCAGCTGGAATTCTTAAGAAAAATATGACTTCATTTATGTATTTATTCTATACACTTAAGATGATTTTCCTGTAATACCATTCGCAGAAGGTTTTTGTCTTGATTTGTCTGTCTCGTGACCCTTGCTGAGAATCGATTGGTGACTTCTTGAAAATATAGCCCCATCACTTGTCGTTCTTTGTCGTCCTCCTCTGAGAACTGGCGAAGGACAGGCCTGGCCACTCTGTGATGACCTCCCTCTTCTCTTCATACCCCTATCAGTTGTCGTTCTTTGTCGTCCTCCTCTGAGAACTGGCGAAGGACAGGCCTGGCCACTCTGTGATGACCTCCCTCTTCTCTTCATACCCCTATCAGTTGTCGTTCTTTGTCGTCCTCCTCTGAGACTGGCGAAGGACAGGCCTGGCCACTCTGTGTCCACCTCCCTCTTCTCTTCATACCCCTATCAGTTGTCGTTCTTTGTCGTCCTCCTCTGAGAACTGGCGAAGGACAGGCTGGCCACTCTGTGTCCACCTCCCTCTTCTCTTCATACCCCTATCAGTTGTCGTTCTTTGTCGTCCTCCTCTGAGAACTGGCGCGAAGGACAGGCCTGGCCACTCTGTGATGACCTCCCTCTTCTCTTCATACCCCTATCAGTTGTCGTTCTTTGTCGTCCTCCTCTGAGAACTGGCGAAGGACAGGCCTGGCCACTCTGTGATGACCTCCCTCTTCTCTTCATACCCCTATCAGTTGTCGTTCTTTGTCGTCCTCCTCTGAGAACTGGCGAAGGACAGGCCTGGCCACTCTGTGATGACCTCCCTCTTCTCTTCATACCCCTATCAGTTGTCGTTCTTTGTCGTCCTCCTCTGAGAACTGGCGAAGGACAGGCCTGGCCACTCTGTGTCCACCTCCCTCTTCTCTTTCATACCCCTATCAGTTGTCGTTCTTTGTCGTCCTCCTCTGAGAACTGGCGAAGGACAGGCCTGGCCACTCTGTGATGACCCCTCCCTCTTCTCTTCATACCCCTATCAGTTGTCGTTCTTTGTCGTCCTCCTCTGAGAACTGGCGAAGGACAGGCCTGGCCACTCTGTGTCCACCTCCCTCTTCTCTTCATACCCCTATCAGTTGTCGTTCTTTGTCGTCCTCCTCTGAGAACTGGCGAAGGACAGGCCTGGCCACACTCTGTGTCCACCTCCCTCTTCTCTTCATACCCCTATCAGTTGTCGTTCTTTGTCGTCCTCCTCTGAGAACTGGCGAAGGACAGGCCTGGCCACTCTGTGATGACCTCCCTCTTCTCTTCATACCCCTATCAGTTGTCGTTCTTTGTCGTCCTCCTCTGAGAACTGGCGAAGGACAGGCCTGGCCACTCTGTGTCCACCTCCCTCTTCTCTTCATACCCCTATCAGTTGTCGTTCTTTGTCGTCCTCCTCTGAGAACTGGCGAAGGACAGGCCTGGCCACTCTGTGATGACCTCCCTCTTCTCTTCATACCCCTATCAGTTGTCGTTCTTTGTCGTCCTCCTCTGAGAACTGGCGAAGGACAGGCCTGGCCACTCTGTGTCACACCTCCTCTTCTCTTCATACCCCTATCAGTTGTCGTTCTTTGTCGTCCTCCTCTGAGAACTGGCGAAGGACAGGCCTGGCCACTCTGTGATGACCTCCCTCTTCTCTTCATACCCCTATCAGTTGTCGTTCTTTGTCGTCCTCCTCTGAGAACTGGCGAAGGACAGGCTGTCCACTCTGTGTCCACCTCCCTCTTCTCTTCATACCCCTATCAGTTGTCGTTCTTTGTCGTCCTCCTCTGAGAACTGGCGAAGGACAGGCCTGGCCACTCTGTGATGACCTCCCTCTTCTCTTCATACCCCTATCAGTTGTCGTTCTTTGTCGTCCTCCTCTGAGAACTGGCGAAGGACAGGCCTGGCCCACTCTGTGTCCACCTCCCTCTTCTCTTCATACCCCTATCAGTTGTCGTTCTTTGTCGTCCTCCTCTGAGAACTGGCGAAGGACAGGCCTGGCCACTCTGTGATGACCTCCCTCTTCTCTTCATACCCCTATCAGTTGTCGTTCTTTGTCGTCCTCCTCTGAGAACTGGCGAAGGACAGGCCTGGCCACTCTGTGATGACACCTCCCTCTTCTCTTCATACCCCTATCAGTTGTCGTTCTTTGTCGTCCTCCTCTGAGAACTGGGCGAAGGACAGGGCTGTCCACTCTGTGTCCACCTCCCTCTCTCTTCATACCCCTATCAGTTGTCGTTCTTTGTCGTCCTCCTCTGAGAACTGGCGAAGGACAGGCCTGGCCACTCTGTGATGACCTCCCTCTTCTCTTCATACCCCTATCAGTTGTCGTTCTTTGTCGTCCTCCTCTGAGAACTGGCGAAGGACAGGGCTGTCCACTCTGTGTCCACCTCCCTCTTCTCTTCATATCCCTATCAGTTGTCGTTCTTTGTCGTCCTCCTCTGAGAACTGGCGAAGGACAGGCCTGGCCACTCTGTGATGACCTCCCTCTTCTTCATACCCCTATCAGTTGTCGTTCTTTGTCGTCCTCCTCTGAGAACTGGCGAAGGACAGGCCTGGCCACTCTGTCCACCTCCCTCTTCTCTTCATACCCCTATCAGTTGTCGTTCTTTGTCGTCCTCCTCTGAGAACTGGCGAAGGACAGGCCTGGCCACTCTGTGTCCACCTCCCTCTTCTCTTCATACCCCTATCAGTTGTCGTTCTTTGTCGTCCTCCTTTGAGAACTGGCGAAGGACAGGGCTGTCCACTCTGTGTCCACCTCCCTCTTCTCTTCATACCCCTATCAGTTGTCGTTCTTTGTCGTCCTCCTCTGAGAACTGGCGAAGGACAGGCCTGGCCACTCTGTGATGACCTCCCTCTTCTCTTCATACCCCTATCAGTTGTCGTTCTTTGTCGTCCTCCTCTGAGAACTGGCGAAGGACAGGCCTGGCCACTCTGTGTCCACCTCCCTCTTCTCTTCATACCCCTATCAGTTGTCGTTCTTTGTCGTCCTCCTCTGAGAACTGGCGAAGGACAGGCTGGCCACTCTGTGATGACCTCCCTCTTCTCTTCATACCCCTATCAGTTGTCGTTCTTTGTCGTCCTCCTCTGAGACCTGGCGAAGGACAGGCCTGGCCACTCTGTGATGACCTCCCTCTTCTCTTCATACCCCTATCAGTTGTCGTTCTTTGTCGTCCTCCTCTGAGACCTGGCGAAGGACAGGCCTGGCCACTCTGTGTCCACCTCACTCTTCTCTTGCTGTTTGCCTCTTCTTTATGCGTCTGCTGTAATGCCCGGTATACCATAGCTTTGCCAGACAGATCTAGCAACGTGTCGGTATCCCTTCACCTTTATTGTCTTGGCAATAGCTGGCAGATGGTTCTGCGGTTCAAAGGCCTGTCTGCCTCTGTGAAGGAGTTCCTGGTTACACCCGTCCATGAGACTCTACACACTCGTGGGCACCCGTTTCAGGACGTTTCGCCATGATGGTAAACAACACCGGGGGCTCTTTTTACACACGTGGGTACCCGCTTCAGGACGTATGCACTACCGTTCTCTTCAACATACATTGATAAGTCGTATGTGCTGACTTGATACTGGATCTCAAGACCGACATGCCGGTGGGCGACACCAGTCTGGTTGCAGACCATTCTGAGACCCCCACTATATTGATCACATGGTGTGGACACATCAAATGTTTCTTTATAATTCAATCATGACCTCTTCCTTTTCTCCCCTGTGCCCCATGGCAACAGAACATGGTGCATTACGATGTAAAGTACAGATGCTAATTCTGTGTGAGTGCTACAGGGGAATGGATCCCTTCACACATTTCACACACATTGCAGGCTGGATGCTCCCCCCCCTCCACCCCACCCCCCCCCCCCCCCCCCCCCCCCCCCCACCCCCACACACACATACATACACACACATCGCGCGCGCGCGCCCGCGCGCGCCACACACACACACACACACACACACACACACACACACACACACACACACACACACACACACACAC
>JADBJO010006037.1:37500-40000 GCA_016801955.1 Conus betulinus
CACACACACACACACACACACACACACACACACACACACACACACACACACACATTATGTGTGTGCCTCAGAGTGTTTCCTACCGTTTGTGTGTGAGAGAATGATGAATGAATGATTTATTCAATAAGGCCAAGGCCCATCTGAAGGGGGTCAAATCTATGAAAAATAACAACAATAAGAACATCAAAATCAAAATAATCAGTTTACTGAAACAATGTAAAATGTACAGACATATTCTCTACTCGCCGTTATTGAGAAAAGGCTCTGATACGTTGAAATGATTTATATAGATTAATTGCAAAACTTCTTATTGTATTTTCATTTTTTGTTGACAATAGCAATATCTAAACGAAAACTAGATGGTCTACAATAAAATTTTGATGGAATAAATTTACTTCTTAGGTCATTTAACACTGGACAGCTAAATACAAAATGAATTTCATCTTCAATTGCTGAACGACATAGGCGACATATTGCAGTTCCATTTCCGCCATATCTATATCTCTGGGAGTGCACGGCAATGTCAGATACGCCCAACCTAAACTTGGTTAATGCTGCCCTTACAAAACTACACAAAGACAAATGAAACGTATGGTTCAATCAAGTGATTGACTTTAAACAATCTGTACAATGAAAACCTGTCACTCGTCCGAATATGGGACTCCCAATCCTGCCACCTACAATCTATAATACGTTGCTTGAAACAAGCCAAAAAACTATTTGCACACCCGACACCCTGATTCATCCACACGTAATAAAAACCATAATTACATAAGCAGTTACGTACGCTACTTGCCCATGTTTTGCTTACCTCTTTGATCGAGTATATACATATTCTTATAAGCCAGAGCAGGTAGTCTGTTATCATTCATTTGAAACTACCTTTAACCAGTACCTAATACTTTTTCGTGTAAGCGTTTAAGTAAAGAGGATATCTTCCAAGTTCTCCGTATATAAAATCATTGGGAGTCTTTTGATCAACATGCAAAAAATTTTTCATAGCAAATAAATGTACCTTTTCAATTTCTTGATTATTATTCAAGCCCCATATCTCAGCTCATATAGAGCCACTGGTTGAACTTGTGTATCGAATAGTTTAAAAAATATACTTGGGGAGTGGTTTTTTAAACTTATACATTAAGGACAAAATGCAAACAACAGATTTTTTCGCTCGACTGACCAAATCTTGGCAAGTAAACCTAAAAACTAAGCTTAGTTGAAAAATATAATCCCAAATATTTATATGCATTCACCACAGACATCTGACTACTTCCATATAACCATGTTTCACGTGCTGCTAGATACCCACCTTTACGAAAAACTATGATGTTAGATTTTTCCATGTTCACTTTTAGGTCCAGTCTCTCCGCTGCCGCATATAACTGATTTAACTGATTCTGTAGACCAATCGGAGTTTCAGACAATAACACAATATCATCTGCAAAAGCATAATAAATATTTCTACTAAATCAAATGTTACTCCATGTTTACCATTTTCATTATTTGTTGAGCCAAATCATTAATAAAAAGTGAAAACAAAAACGGGACTACACACACATCGCCCTGTTTTACTCCTCTTGTACATTTTATTAGATCACTAACTCTAGCACCACATTTAATTCTAGCTTTGACATCCTGATACATACTTTCTATACAACGGTAAAGTTTTCCTTTTATTCCGCTATTTCTAAGTATTGGCCATAAAAGTTTTCTCGAAATCGAATCAAAAGCTTTTTCAAAATCTATAAAAGCTACGTACAATTTTCGATTATTTGCGAACTGCTTTTGTACAGCTGCCAAAAGAGTAAACATATGATCAGTCGTTGAATAATCTTTTTTAAACCCAGCTTGATGTTCACCGGTGATATTATTCATTTCAACCCAATTTGAAAGTCTACTGTTTATAACTGAACTATAAAGTTTACTTGATATATTACATAAGGAAATTCCCCTATAATTGTTAGTACTGTTAACTTCACCTTTTTTTTATATAAAGGCATAATCATAAACTCTGACCAGCCCTCTGGATACATTCCTTTGTCAAACAGCGCATTGAACAATTTCACTAAAAAGTCAACAGCACATCCCCCCAAATTCTTAAAGAATTCCCCTATCAAGCCATCGGGCCCAGGAGCTTTTCGATTTTTCAACTTCCTGATTGCTGATAGAATTTCTTCCTTTGTGATAGGTTGGTCCATGTAATCAATGTACACGTCATCTACAACATTCTGAACTGCTTGAGGCGGGTCATCTTTCTCTAACACTGATTTAAAATGTTTGGTGCCATTTCCTCAATAGTAATATTATTTCGAGGCTGTGATCTCTTTTTGTATACTGAGCGCAGTGATTTCCAAAACTCTTCTTGATTATTCACAGAATTAAGTATTTTCATAAACTGAAAATCATTATACAGCTTCTGCTTTCTAAGCAATAAATTTTTATATTCTCTCCTCGCTTTACAAAAAGCTGCCCCATCTTCTTTAACAGACGTTTTCCTAAA
>JADBJO010006037.1:50000-62500 GCA_016801955.1 Conus betulinus
CATGAACACATGTTACATCACAAAACAACCAAAAATTCTTCTCACTGACAGTCATTGTATACAAGTACAACATACACTTGTTTTAAGCTTGTGATGTACATATTAATTCAAATTTATATACAATAATCTGTGTTGATAATAATGTTATAAACCTCTTATTTTGTCTAAGACTAAATAAAGCGTATCATGTATCACAACCTAATGATCTGTAAGTGAATGAGAGTACAGTTTCAGTATTGTAACTATATGTTTCCTATGTTCCATCTATGAAGGATTTTTTTTCTTTAAATAGTGCACAAAAAGGACAAGCAATAAAAGAAGAAAACAAATACGTTAAATTTTGGAGGAAATGTTTCAATAGTTAAGCAATTCTCAAAAAGTGTATTCGGTCGCAAACAAACAATCACAAAAAGAAACTAACAAGGAGGCAACACACACACACACACACACACACACACACACACACACACACACACACACACACACACACACACACACACACACACACACACACACACACACACACACACACACACACACACACACACACACACACACACACACACACACACACACACACACTCGCACACACACACACACACACACACACACACACACACACCACACACACACACACACACACACACACACACACACACATACACAGTGCATACCATTGTCATTAGCTAGGTTGGTGGGCATGCGGAGAGATATTTTTTTAAAAAATCAACATCCTTAATATGGCTGGTGCTAATTTGCCTTAGAACTTATGCTCTTGCAGTTTCAGTCTTTGTCTTTTCATGTAATATTCCGCAGTGTTGCCTTCAGCAGATCACTTTCCGTCCTTCTTTCACTCCCATTTGTTCCTCTGACTTTAAGTCTTATTTTCCAGGTTCATGTATAGATGACCAGTTTCTAATTGTGCTTTCTCCGAGGGCACGGTCTAGACAGCTTCCGGAACTCCCATCCACTGTTTCAGTAATGTTTTAGAGATATTCTTGAATTTGAATATTGGATCTGAGTCCCTAAAGCCCCCAGACAGTACCACCGGGATCAGCGTGTACACAGATTCATAGATTTCTTTCAGAGATTAAAAAAAAGTAATGATAATAATAATATCACCACATTTGATATCAATATATATTTGAAAATCAATTACATTATTACCACAAATATTTCAAACCATATAACTTCACATCGTATAAATTCACACCATAATGATTTTCTACAGGTCATATATCACTTCTATAATCTTGACTTTCCTATTTAGAGATTTAAGGGTCTGGAAAGGTAAAGCCCGCCACCGATCCGACACGGCAGCAGAGCTCAGCCAACCAACCAACAAGCTAACTACTGGGTGGACCAGTCCGCTGGTTGGTCAGCAGAACACAGTCACGGCATCGCGATGCCAGACCAGCAGCAGGCTCAAGGCCATGCAGATGTGGCCCTCCTCCTCAAATGTCCACCGCCCCTCCGGACGAAACACACACACACACACACACACACACACACACACACACACACACACACACACACACACACACACACACACACACAGACAAGACAAGACAAGACAAAATTCTTTATTTACGAGGATAATAGATAAGCACTGATGTGCTTTTTTACATCCAGTCCTCGCCCTGAATAGGGTCAACATAAGATAAAGGCAAACAAAAGAGCATGCAAAAAGTGACTACAAACAACTAACAACAATACGATACAAAAAAAAAAAAAAAAAAAAAAAAGAGAAAAAGGGCAAAATGGGAGAGAGAGAGAGAGAGAGAGAGAGAGAGAGAGAGAGAGAGAGAGAGAGAGAGAGAGACGAAGGAGCGAAAAAGGAGTGCAGGAAAGGGCGACAGAGAGCGAGAGGGAGAGAGGGACAAAGAGGCGAGAGTGGGTGCGGGAAAGAGAGAGAGAGAGAGAGAGAGAGAGAGAGAGAGAGAGAGAGAGAGAGAGAGAGAGAGAGAGAAGGGCTGAGGTTTTGAGGAGCGACCGGACAAAAGATGTGTCCATACATTCCCACGGGGATTTTTCAGGAATGAATCCGGCACTCTAAAAGACTACCACACATTTCATTTAGAATACATGAACACGTAGCAACAAACGACAAAGACCCAGATCAAGGTACCTCCCTTGATTTGTTTGTTTTGTTGTGTTTTTTTGTGTGGGTTTTCTTTTGTTTGTTTGTCTTTACAACCTGGAGAGTCAGGGTAGATGGATAGATAGGACTTTGTCTAATCGTAGAGTGACAGGACAAACTTCCTTCCTTAGAAAATCTAAAATAAATGTTTGCGAAGCGGCAAGAGAGAAACGTGGACAAACGAGTCACAAGACAAAACACAACCCGTTTCGACCTCTTAGGTCTTCTTCAGGCAAGACACAAACAAATAGGACAATGAAAATGAACGAGTTTGTTACTTAGCTTGATCTCTTCTTCAGCGCAGGGTAGGATTAAGCTAAGTGAGAAACTCGTTCATTTTCATTGTCCTATTTGTTTGTGTCTTGCCTGAAGAAGACCTAGGAGGTCGAAACGCGTCGCGTTTTGTCTTGTGACTCGTTTTTGTCCACGTTTCTCTTGGCGGTTCGCTAACATTTATTTTAGATTTGTTTAGATTTCCGCCTGCAGTCATCTCACGTGCAACTAGATTCTTTCCTTTGTCCAATGAACAAGAATCCTTTGTTCGGTGTGACGTGTGTGTCGGGATAGTTGAGAGAGCCCGTGACACTCCCTGAGCAGTTTGATGTGTGACATTGATGCTGACACGTGACACTCCCTGGCCAGTTTGATGTGTGACATTGATGCTGACACGTGACACTCCCTGAGCAGTTTGATGTGTGACATTGCCGCCGACACGTGACACTCCCTGAGCAGTTTGATGTGTGACATTGCTGCTGACACGTGACACTCCCTGCGCAGTTTGATGCGTGACATTGATGCTGACACGTGACACACTCCCTGCGCAGTTTGATGTGTGACATTGATGCTGACACGTGTGACACTCCCTGAGCAGTTTGATGTGTGACATTGATGCTGACACGTGACACTCCCTGAGCAGTTTGATGTGTGACATTGCCGCTGACACCATGAGGGAGATCATCAGGACTGACCTTGCTCAGTTTGTATTTTTGCTTTGTTTTGTTTGTGAAGTTTTTGATAGTAAACTGAAGGAATGATGATAAGGATATTATCATTATCATCCATCAGCTGAATGTAACATTTACGAAAGAAATGTTGATTGATTTTAGAAAGAATCCAAAAGTTGTATCAAGGGTATTGAAGTAGAACGTGTTGAATCATACAAATATTTAGGAGCTTTTATAGATAATAAGCTGATTTTTAAATCCCATGTTGATTATGTCCACAAAAAACGTCAAACCAGATTATATTGTCTTTGTAAGCTGCGATCATTTCATGAAATACTGACATTCTTCGGACATTTTATTCATGCTTCTTGGAATCTGTTTTAACTTTCTCATTTATGTGTTGGTATGGTGGGTTGACTGTGAGAACAGAAATGTGCTTGAGAAAGTGGTTAACATGGGAGGAAAAATCGTTGGTGGGAGACAAAAAAAAAAGTCTGAGTGAGCTGTACAGGTGTGCCGTATTGTAGAAATGTGCTTGAGAAAGTGGTTTAACATGGGGATAAAAATCGTTGGTGGGAAACAAAAAAAGTCTGAGTGAGCTGTACAGGTGCCGTATTGTTTGTAAAGCGAAGAAGATTGCGTGTGACCAGACCCACGTTCTTGCAAATCAGTATGACCTTCTTCAGTCAGGACGAAGATATCGATCGGTTAAATGCAGACGTGTCAGATTTAAACAAAGTTTTATTCCCCTGTCCATTGATCCTCTGGACTGAGGTGATGTTTATTTGCTTTTTAACTATGGATTATTGTGACATTTTGTGTTTTTATAAAGATACATATAATTTAAACTCAGAGTGAGCATTCTGTTGCATTTAGATAACAAATAGTTGTGTTATTTTAGTTTAAAATCTCATCTTAGAGCTTATTGTCAAATACGTTGTAGGAATGTAATCTAATATAGTATTATTTTTATATTATACAGTCACCTTGAAATCCAAATTCTTTTATATATGAATGTATGCCATATGACAAAATGGATGATGTGACAAAATCATTATTTATTTGCTGTGAATGTGTGCGACCACAAACTAGTTTCTCGAATTGAGATAATAAAGTTGACTTGACTTGACTTGACTTGACTTGACTTGACTTGACTTTATCATCAACATCGTCATCATTATCATGTTGTTGTTGTTGATGATGATGATGATGATGATGATGATGATGATGATCATCATCATCATGATTCTTGTTGTTTTCATTGTTGTTGTTGTTGAATTAAGAGAGAAAAAGGGGAAACAATAGCATTGTAAATTGAACATATAGTCTCAGCGGCAGAAACAGGGACACACAGACACAGACGAGAGAGAGAGAGAGAGAGAGAGAGAGAGAGAGAGAGAGAGAGAGAGAGAGAGAGAGAGAGAGGGCAGCAGTAGAGGACAGGAAGCAGTAAACATAGAAGAAAGACAGTCAGACAGATAGACACGTGTCTGATCTTTTGTTTGAAATAAGTAACAGAGAAGGAAGACATCCTGTCTGCATCTCTTCCAAGAAAATTACATCTTTTGTCCGTCGTAATACAATATTGTTCAGTCCTCACAGTGTGTCATGGAATCGAGTTTATCTATCAACTTTGTGAAAGAGTCTGAAATCAAGACTTCGAAGCCATCTGCACTGGAGACCCCAAAGGTGAATCATCCGCACAGTGCTGTGCTGAGTACGCCTGCACGAACTCGTGAACTCGTGACTTTAATGTGAGCCTCCAGCCTATCCTTATGAGACACGTAACATGAGACCCGTAACATGAAGCTGTGTATGCTATTGAAAATGGATGATTTATATAGAACATTTTTCAAACAGAAAAATACTCATTTGGCGATAACAAAAGTAACAAACTTAGGTTTATATTATTTCGTTTCAACTGTTCCTCTCTAAAACGTAAAGCGTAATGTACAAACATAGCAACATCTCATCATGAAAGCATTTTCGTTTTGCTATACTGTATTCAATTGGACAGGAAAGCTATCTTTGTAGTGTTCATGATTGTATTTCTTTCTCGTTGCTTTTTTTTTTTTTTTTTTTTGTTTGTTTGTTTGTTTGTTTGGTAACTTGGACATTTTAGAAGAAAATGTATTTCGGTTTCTTCTTAACTGCAAAAAGGGCAGGTGGTTATTATTGCTGTAGTATCTGTATACATTTTATTTGTTCGAAGCTCATTTCCACCTAATCTGACTTTTGCTAATGCCCTTCTGAATTTTGCAATTGTGATATCTTATAAGTATTTCTCAGGTTGTTGCAGTGATTTAAAAGGATCGGTAGACGGTATAACGATCACTACCTTCCAATTTACTGTGCCAGTCCTGTTTGAAACAGTTTACCATTCTTTGTCTAAACACCGATAAGAATGCTTTTTCATCTCCCGGAGACTGGAGTGGTGGCCTCATGAATCAGGAGGAAGCGGGGAGGGGAAAGGAAGCACATACCTCAAACCCAAAAGAGAGAGAGAGAGAGAGGGGGGGGGGGGGATGGCGGTAAGGGGCAGGACAAAATGAGATTAAATATGACAGATTACAATCGCCCATTTTGGATGAAACGTGAGCTTTTCGCACATGCCATATCTAATTTAAGACCTATAAGAAACAGATTGCTAATAAGAAGATAGAACATCGAACAAACGCAACAAAAACAATTAGAAAAAAAAAATCCCGCTGATCTGCAGTTTATATCAGTTTTGACATTCAAGCTCTCTCTCTCTCTCTCTCTCTCTCTCTCTCTCCTCTCTCTCTCTCTCTCTCTCTCTCTCTCTCTCTCTCTCTCTCTCTCCATACTTCTGTTCCTGGATAGAATATGTAAAGTCTACAATTCATTGTGTGTTTTCTAGGGAGTATCAATACTTTTAGCTATCTAGGTTAAACCCCAACAGCCCTGAGCATCAAAACAAATATATTTTTGTAGACTTCAAAAACAGTCCGACTCTCTCTCTCTCTCTCTCTTCTCTCTCTCTCTCTCTCTCTCTCTCTCTCTCTCTCTCTCTCTCTCTCTCTCTCTCTTCTGGACCATACTTCTCTTTCTTAGCGTCAAGGAACAGCAAGGCGTCTGAGGCAAATGAGGATAAATCTAGTGGGATTTAGACTAAGATGTTATCCGAGATGACACAGAAAAAACAGAAAAAAGCATGTTATGTATGTAAAGGGATGCTAGCAGTGGTTGTTGGAGCGCAGTTATTATTGTTAATGTTGCTGTTGTTGCTGCTGTTGTAGTGATGATAGTGGAAGTAGTAGTAGTAGTTGTCGCTGCTATTGTAGTTGTTATGGTTGTTTGTGTTGTAATGGTGGTGGTGGTGGTGGTGGTGGTGGTGGTGGTGTAGTTTATTTTATGGTTGTTGTTGTGAGTCTGTTTTATGCTGCTTTCATTTTCTAAATCACCTCGTGTTCCTGTAAATTCTACTTCGTAGAATGGTTTTCTATACAGCAACAGGTACTGCAAATGCCCCTCTCTCTCTCTCTCTCTCTCTCTCTCTCTCTCTCTCTCTCTCTCTCTCTCTCTCTCTCTCTCTCGGGGGAGGGTGGGGGGAGGGGACAGTGGAGCGTGAGGCGGATGGAGCGACAGTGGGAGGCGGTGGGAGTGAGGGCGGGATAGAGAGGGGTGTAAAGTAATGAGAATTGCCTGTTGAATCTTGGCTGGATCGTCTGCTAAGAAATGGCTGTCCATAGATTATATCATAAAAGTATGGTTTTGAACTCTTTCAATAACGATAGCTATTATATGCATTTTGATTATTTTCCGACGGCTGCTTTGAATGATTAAAGTTTGAATTCTAGGGATCCGACCATTAAGAGACTCCTCTGGTCAACGGGCAATCTAAACACATTCAAGTGTCAACAAGACCCACGTCAGGCTCACAGGCTGAAAAGAAATAGGGAAAACTACTATTAAAGTAGAAATAACTGAAGGAATGTAGCAACCTGATACATGGAAAGCGACAAGGTTATAGTAATTTTATCCATGGGGCTGCTAAATCCAACTAATATAAACAACACAAGTCCAACACCACACGAACACGACCACAGAAGAACACACACTGAGTGTCAAAGGTTAGCATGGCAGCTATTGTTATACAGACCCAAGATTCGGGGTTTACCTTTGCATTGTAGAGGGCGATAGGCTAATTTTGCGCATGCGTAAATGAGGTAAACAAAAGATGTTTAAAATAGTACGGCTTTCCGGAGAATTATACGACGCAGGGAAGAAAGGTCTTCACTGTATATGTGAACGATATTACGATGAGGGAAATGGAATAGAAAACATGTGTTTTGTATGCTAGTATCAACGCCTTTTTTGTTGTTGTTGTTGTTGTTTGTTTTTGTTTTTTGTTTGCTTTTTGTTCTGATTTTTTTTTTTCTTCTTTTTTTTTTTTTTTTTTTTTTTTTTTTTGCGGTCTCTTTTTTTTTTTTCTCTTTTTTGTTACAACACCTAAACGCCTACCATCTATCATGCTTACACACAAACGCCTGCTTACGCACGCGTTCCACACTTTCATTCATGCCCAGTTCCAAGTGTTTTTGATTTTTTCTATCATTGGACAATGCTTCTTTCTCATTTAATGTATACTATGGTACAATGATGTCTGGGTTTTTCAGTGCACTAGTGTATGTTGTAATGAGTTTGCTTGCTTGGTTCTTTCATTCTCACTTTTTTTTTTTCCGCATCAAAATAGGGTTTTTTTTTTTAAAACAATGCAATACAATACAATTAGTACAAACAAAAAAAAAAAGAGAGGTCGATGGCTTTCGAAAATTAAGATTTGGAAAGAGAGGGGTTCTAGTTACCCGCCAAGGATATAGACAAGCAAGGTACAGGACAAGTCTGTTTTGTGTCCTTGGCGGAACCTAACCCTTTCTCTTTCTTGGTTTTGCTTCGTTTTCCACCCTCAGTCACTCCGTTTTGAAACTTCCCGAATTAAGTTCAATTTCTGACAACACGGTTTTGAAGATATTGTTTCTTTGCTTATCTTATCTCTTCATCTAATTTACTTCTTTCTCCTTTTTTTTCTGAATAACACGTTATCCATTGACCCCAGATTACGATTTCCTTCGTGTTTCTTATTGCCTGTTTCCTTTGATAACCATGGTGGTTTCAACTGACACGGTTTATTATTCTTTTACTTGCAAAGGGCGCATGTTTATCATAATCCTAAGTTAAATGTACTTATCCAAAAGTTTACAGCATCGCCAGGGTTCCAAATCTTAAAGATGTAATATACTTCCGACTGGAGTAAGTATTTGAGAAATGTACTTTTTATTAAAATGTGTGAAGCTCCTACGAAAAAAAAAATCCTCATGTCAAAACTCAGGAACTTTGACATGTTCTTCACTCATGTTGGGCACACAGAAGACTGGTGAGGATGGACGGTTTGGACACATATTTCCACTGCGTTAGCTTTCGTGTTAACGTACATAATGAAAAAAAAAAAATGAGGGTTTCTTGTGCTCTGTAATGCAAGTAGAACGATCGATTATTTGTTCTAATTCATATATGGGGGCCGGAATAGCTCAGTTGGTAGAGCGCCGGACTCGTAATCTTTGTGACCCTGGGGTTGTGGGTTCGAATCTCAGCCGGGCCGTTTCGGTACAGGGGGATTTTTCCCTCGGAGTTTAACATTGGTTCTGACTCCATTTCCCATACAGTCCTTCGAATGAGACGATAAACCGAGGTTCCCTGCGTGAACACACGCATAACATCTTGCACACACGTAAAATCCCATCATCAACTTTCGGAAGAGAAGGCCAGTTTGGCCGTTGGTCTGGATGACACGTTACACATAGCATGCACCCTGCGTGAGAAATGGAAAGAATGAAGGAAGTAAGGAAACTGAGTGCACGATATTGACTGGATGACACAGGAAACGACTGAATGAAGCGCCAGGTGGCAGCTCTTCAGTCGGCACTACCCAGGTAGGCAGCCCGTTGTGTAAACGAGCGTGGGATTGTAAAGCGCTTAGAGCTTGGTCTCTAGCTGAGAATAGGCGCTATACAAGTATTCATTGTATACAATAATGATAATATAACATATTGCATGAGTACGATTCCATTTCGTACCAGGCACTGATATGTATTAAAATCGTCCCAAAGAATATGTTCCTGTCATTGCAAAATTGCGACATTCCTTATTGAATTAAACGCGTCTTACCAGTCGGTGTTTCAGCTGGGTTTCTGCATAGAAAATCCTACTATAACCGGCTAACAATATGTATGACTTAATTCAGCCTACATGCTCTCTACGTTGCGATTTTCGTGATGTGCTATTCTTTTAAAGGTTGATGATCTAGCGTAGGATACGATTAATCAATTTGATGGAAATGCCATTGGATCTGACCAAACTGCATCCTAGTCTGGCATGCACCAATCGGAAATTGGAAACATGTCGATTAAACAAGCCTCTGGTATGCAATCACGTAAAAAAAAAAAAAAAAAAAAAAAGTCACGAGTCATGAGTCTCTCTCTCTCTCTCTCTCTCTCTCTCTCTCTCTCTCTCTCTCTCTCTCTCTCTCTCTCTCTCTCTCTCAATAAATGAATAATTTATATTTAAAAAAACGAGTAATGCTAAGGATGTAGAAGCAGTATGTCCAAGTCCGACTGGCTGATTTCCATTCCAGTAAATTAATTTAAAGTACAGAATACTTATTAAGAAAAAGTTTGAACCTAAACAATACTCGACAATTCTATTCAGGTAAGCGTTTATTGAAAGACATGACCACAAATACAAATTGCTCCTTTAAGAGAACGACATTTGGAATGTAAGGAAAAATTGTTTGCAAAATGTGGTTAGAATCACCTCGGTGATAAGTTTTTATTCTGTATTTCTTCATGCTCCTGTTGTCATGGTGACCTTAAATTCTCCACGTCTATACCTTTGGAAAGATTCCGTTGGAAATCTCCGAATCGGTAAATTAATTGGGTCTGTCGCTGGACGGATGTGGTAGCGCTCTCCGGAGGGAGAGTTACCTCACGCTGGCTCTGCAGCCATGCCGTCAATGTCGTCAGCAGAGGGTTGGCAGGAGGCATCCTGCGTGTGTTGGATCAGAACAGGCACCACTGAACACCACCGTAGTGATTCGGCGACAGTGCAGTGTCTCCTCTGTTGGGTGGCCTCATGACGACATGACATTGACTGCTTCCTGTGGACTGCCGGTGCCGGAGCTGTGGCCAGACAAGCCACGTCGTGACTGTCGCTAGAGACCTGGAATGAACCGTGTGGGTGTAATGCCACTGAGGTGACACAGAAGACGAGAGAGCACACAAAGGAGAGAAAAATGGACAGAAGTCCGTTTGAAAATATCAACAAAAAATAAAAAGATTGTTTCAGACCGATTGATTCCAATTCAACTGTGGGGTGGAATCTTGAAATCTGAAAGAAACAGACGCCAACAACAGTGAGGGTCGATGCCATTGATTAGCTGTGCACAGCCCAGCTGTCTGTTGTTCAGTTACTCACACGTACTGTTCTTTACCGCAGGTATTTCCTGGTGTGATATGCTTGACAAGAAAGAGCCTCAAACATTCTCATTGCTCTTCATCGTGTGGCCGCTTGTAGAAGCGTATTCCGCCTGGAAGCAGTGTCGTGTGTTCTCACCCTTACTGTAATGCAGTTTCATTGCTATATTCCGTGGGGAGTTTTCAGGAATAAATCCTGTAACCAAAATGACGGCAGCACGTTTCATGTAGATGGCATGATGACGATGTGGCAACAAACAACCTTCTGCTCTCTTTTTCCCATATAAGGAAGAGGCGCGGTGTCAGTGACATCACTCTATCTATAATCCAGGGCCGTTGTGGATAGGGAAGAAAGGAGTTAATTTCGGAGGTCAAAAGGAACAACAAAAAGATGGCAGAGGCAGAACTTATATTCACTAAGAGAATAAGCACACTGAACAGAATATTCTTCAGTGAGGGATACGGGGGAGGGGGGAGGCAGGCAGTGGAAGAGAAGAGGGGGGAGAGGAGACATAGAAAGAGGGGAGGGTGTGGAAGGGTGTTGAGTGTAGTGAGAGGGGAGTAGACCGGTAGGTGTGGGATACACACACCCTGCATGCTCCCCCGTGTACAGTATGTGCTGATAATGCATTTGTTGTTTGCTGCTCTCTCTCTCTCTCTCTCTCTCTCTCTCTCTCCTCTCTCTCTCTCTCTCTCTCTCTCTCTCTGACAATGCAAAAAAACACATTCAGATTTTGTTCTTGTGTATCAGAACTGAGCCAGCAGTAGGCCGGGCTAGGGGTGGAAGTGGGGGGCGGGAGGGGTATCTAATCCACACCTCGACATTAGTCCATAATTTTTCTCTCTCGCCCACGCTCCAGATCGTGCATTAAACATCTCCCTCGATGTTCGTATGCATTCTAGACACAACACAAGAATGGACAGCAGCTCAAAGGAACTGTCGGTGACTCTTTACATTATCCTCATCTGTCTCAGTTCTTTTGTCAGTGCTTCATCGCTCTGATTTGGAAGTGCTGTGTAGAGAAACGATTTTCGTTGCACAACCACTACACTGAGGTTCTGTCATCAAGTGCCTACATCACGACAGGACACCGCACATCTCAGACAATGATAATCTTCCAAAATGAAGAACTGAATACAGACCGTTGTCCTTTGTCGTGCAGAATACAGTGGAGGTGGGGGGGTGCACGGAATCAAACCCATCCAAAACAAGAGTGATATCGCTCACTCACTCTGACTCCACGACAAAGCGATTATGGCCGTCCGTCGGGTAATTAGTAAGCAGTGTCTTGCGTGTGTTGGGTCAGACAAGGTGCCCCTGAACAGCACCCGCAATGCTGAGCTTCCTCTCAAGGCAAAGTGAGACGACTACAGGCGGAAATCTAAACAAATCTTAAATAAATGTTAAACAACCGAGAAAAAAAAAACGTGAACAAACGACTCACCATAGATTCAACGCCTATCTTGCGCTGAAGTGATTGAAGGTAAGTGATTGCTCGTTCATTTTGTTGTCCTAATTGTTTTTTTGTTTTTTTTTATCTTGCCTGAAGAAGACCTATGAGGTCAAAAAACACGTCTTGCTTTGTCTTGTGATTCGTTTGCCCACTATTTTTTCTTTTGCGGTTCGCTAACATTTATGTAAAATTCCTCTGAAGGGTTGTCTGTCCATAGATACTGATTTACTCTCTACAGTCTTCCGGTTCAGGGGCTGTGACGAGGCTTGTCCTAGTGTTCTCAGAGCCAGGATTTGCAAAACCAAATGGTGTGGTAATCAATCTTTTATTGAATGTGTGCACCTACATTGTAATTTCACACAAAAAGAACGCAAATTTCAAAGGACACATATTAACAGCTTAACAAACCACAACATTTACAAAATTTTTAAAAGGAAATTTTGAAGACAAAAATAATCAATGATATCAG
>JADBJO010006037.1:77500-82500 GCA_016801955.1 Conus betulinus
CTGCAGTGTGCATACCTAGCGAAACAATTGTTTCAGAAATGAAGAAAAATTAAATATGACTATAAAACCATCTAGGAAGTTCAATAGTTACGTCGGAATGGGCTACACTTTTGATTTTTTTAATTTTTTAATGAAATGTTTCATGCACGAGTCGTAGCCCTTACTTTCATATGCTGCTGGAATTTGGGAATGAAAGATAGATTTACAAGTCTAATAAGTACTTTCGTTTGCTTAAAGCTTTTTTTTTTTCTCATATGCCGATGCACTTATTCAACAGTTTCGTGTAGCAAACTTGAAAATTGCCAATTACTATAAAATCATTTGTAAAATGCATTGTTTTCAAACTTCCATGGACTCGCTCACATCAAACATTTATGACGCGCTGATCATACCATATCGAGCTTACAGGGCGAAGAAAGCTTTGGAATTGTGCGGATGTCTCGGGAGTGGACATGACGAACGATTTGTTACAGAACTGAGCGACAGACCCACTTCTTCCTTCGCACAGAACTGACACACAGATATGAAAAGTGACGAAAAAATACCATGGCTTTCTCTGATTTTAAAACGTATTCCATTTACGAAAATATAGATGAATTAGTATCATTACTGACAAACAACGCCTCGTGGATGACGCAGGCATGAGCTAAAGCCCACTTGGTTCATTTCATCACGTGTTTTGCATAGCGAATGCTGAAAATTATGGTATGCTGGACATACAATAACATGTACATAATACCATGTCGAAGTTAAGAGTGAAATCCGTCCGTATTGTTTCACTTTCTGACTCACAAGTGTCCCCCCCCCCCCCCCCTCTCTCTCTCTCTCTCTCTCTCTCTCTCTCTCTGTCTGTCTCTCTCTCTCTCGGAAATCCCGTGCGTGACGACAACAATGATCGACCACGGACCAGGGCGTCGACTCGTCAAACTAGTCTGAGCGACTTGACCTGGGGCAAGAGACAGAACAGTGCAACACGTGCAAACGTCGGTGACAATGTGGGAAATAGGGGTCAGGCTGAGACCTACAACGTGAGGTCAGAACACACACGCTTGGCACACAGGCACATGCCTTTCATTACACAGGCACGTGATAATATACAGGCACATGATACTGCACAGGCGCATGGGAATACACAGACAAATGATAATACACACAGGCAGATGGCAGCACTCAAGAACATGAAAATACGCAGATACCTGGCGATACACAGGCACATGGCAATGCACAAGTACATGATAATATACAAACTGGAAACCTCACTCATTGGAGTCAAAATTGTGCGAACAAGAAAAAAGTATTTTCAGTATCTTGCTGGAATATAAACGGTTTAGTTTCTAAACTTACTGATCTTGATTTTGTTTATATATATATATCTTTCGACGTTTGTTTTCTTTGCGAATCGTCTACAGTGCCTTCCTTTGATTTTGATGTTTACTTTAGTGATTTTGTTGTTTTGCATTGTCCTGCAGTAAAGCTGTCAAATATGGGACGTCGTTGTGGTGGAACTGTTACGTTGATTCGGAAAACAATTTCTAAATATATTATAAGAAAAAAAGAAACAAAATGTGACAGTATCTTGTGTTGCAAAATATCAAAGGAGCTTTTTGGTTGTGAAAAGAAGTTCTTTTCTTTGGTAGGTATTTACAATCACCCAGTTAATAGTTCATATTATGAACAGAAAGATTTTGATTGCAACCTGCAAAAGCTGGAACAGTTTATGATGTCTTTGGTGGAATGTGGTGAAGATTTGTTTTATTTGATTGATGGTGATTTGAATTCACGAATTGGTGATTGGTACCTAGATGTGAGTGTTGATAAATACTATGAGGGAAAACCAGAAAACACTTTTGAAAGAAAATCACAGGATGATGTTGTAAATAGTTTTGGGAAAATGTTGATTCCGTTTTGTGCTATGTTCCAGTTGACGCCTTTAAATGGTTGTGTTGATGGTGATGGTGATGGAAACTTCACTCTTTTGGAGAGGGAAACAGCACCATTGATTTCTTTTTGTCTTTCGTTGTTTTTGTATATTATCTTTAAAAAGTATGTCAGCTGCAAATCGTATTGAGTCGCAACATCTGCCTATAAAACTCACTGTTTTTGTTGCCACTCAAGATGATAATTTATGCAGTTACAGGGATAAAAGAAATATGGAAAAATTAAAATGGGACCCCCAGAAAAAACGCAGATATTTTTTAGTTTCCGGCGAAGGGAAGCAAGCCATGGAAGAAGCAATGAACCATATTGAGGTCAGTGCCAAATCCGCGCTGGGCCAGTTTGTGTCGCTGTTGCTCACTGCGGGGCAGTGTATGCGACGAACGGTCCAGTTTGGGGCCGCGCGCAGCGTGTGAATAAATGGTTTGACATGGAGTGCAGAAAACTGAAAACGTCAGGTTGTTAGTTGCTTACGGTCGCTTCACCCGTGCACGTAAAGTGGAGGATGAGCAAGTTTTCCTACGAGAACGATCCGATTATCAGTCTAAACTGAACGAAAAAAAGAAATGTAATAATCAGTCTGTTCGTGCTTCTCTGTTACAAAATAAATATGATAGTTCAAAATGCTGGTTGTTAGTAAAGCGAGTAAGCCCAAGGATTAAAAAAAAAACCGTAACCATTAACATAGAAAGTTGGAAAGACCATTTCGCCGAGGTTTTAGGGCAACATACACCAATATCGCCGGGGCACAACGCTACTGTAGATGAAGAAGATTTTCCATTCATGTTCCAGAATTAGATGAAGAAATAACTAAGGAAGTTAGATATGCAATTCGTAAAATAAAAACATAATAAAAAAAAAAAGGCTGCTGGAATTGATGAAATACCTTGTGAATTTTTGAAAGTAGCAGAAAATTTGATAACCCCCTTTCTTACTAAATTGTTTAATAATCTGTTTGATCAAGGCGTTTATCCAGATGAGTGGTCGCGATCAGTTATAGTCCCATTGTTTAAAAAAGGAGATGCAAATAACCCTGAAAATTATCGTGGTATTTCATTGTTAAGTATTATTAGAAAAGTCTTTACGTCAATTCTAAATAAACGTTTATACACATGGCAGAAAAGGAACACAACATTTGCGAAGAACAAGCTGGATTCCGTAAAAAAATATGAAACGATTGACCATATTTTTACCCTAGTATCTATAATAAAGAAGCGTTTTTCAGGAAGGGAAAATGTAAAGTGTACCTTGCTTTTATTGATTATATGAAAGCTTTCGATTCAGTCGATAGGGATTGCCTTTGGCTTGTTCTTAAAAAGATTTAAACCTCTACCAAAATGCTACGTATGCTACAAGGTATTTACGCATCGGTGCAGTCGTGTGTGCGTTGGGGCAATGAAGTCTCTGATTATTTTGACTGTCCGGCAGGTGTGAAACAGGGTTGCATGTTGTCTCCCCTGATTTTCTCTCTGCTGATCACTGAAGTTGCCGATCAAGTGACACAAAATGGAAAGCATGGATTCCAGATTCTACCAGGCTCACAGGAAATATTTTTGCTGTTATTTGCCGATGATATCTGCTTGTTCTCGACAACTCCAGTTGGGCTTTCAAAACCAGATAAATAATATCAAAAAGGCTTTAACTTCTTTAGGGTTCAAAGTGAACTTGGACAAGACGAAAGTAATGGCTTTTAGGAAGGGCGGGTTTCTAACAAAGTCAGAAAAAAATGGTTTTATCAGGATAAAGAAATCGAAATAGTAAACAGCTATAAATACTTGGGATTTACATTGACCACAAAATTGTCGTACGACATTGCCCTCGAAGAATTCTCAGGACGAGCTAAAGGAAAGTTGTACAGATCATGAAAACGATGTGGAGATTGGGGACTTTAGATCGATCTGTCTTTTTTAAATTGTTTGATGCTCAAGTGAAGCCAATGTTGTTGTATGCAGCAGAAATCTGGGGTTTGTCTGGTTCCATTGCATTGAATTACCTCATCTGTTTGCGTGTAAACGTTTTTTGAATGTGTCTCCAAATACCCCAAACACAATGACATATGGAGAGCTGGGTAGATATCCTTTGTATATAGACAGCACAATAAGAGCAGTGCGATACTGGTTGAAGTTACAAAACTTACCTCTCTCAAGGCTGCCAAAACAAGCATACGAAATGGGAAAAATGAGATTACTACAAATATAGAAAATGTTAGCTTGCAAACGAATTGGGTGCTTTCTATAAAACACACTGTCTAGATGTATTTGGATTTTCTTTTGTTTGGATAAATGGTGGGGTGGGTTGTGAGAAACTTTTTTTTCTGCATGAATTGAAACAAGAATGGAATGATAAGTTATCAAACAGCGATAGATATTCTACTTACTGCTTGTTTAAATCGTTGCTGTAGCTAGAGAAAAATATCTACATGATATTATTATTCCAAGATTTCGAAATATTTTTGTCAAGTTTGGGCTAGAAGTAGGCGATTTTAATGTCCATAAAAGATACAAACCCAACACTAAAAACTGTCCATTCTGCCATCAGATCGAAAACGAATTACATTATTTGCCTCATTGTCCTTCTTACCATGACTTAAGCGATAAGTGTATTTCACCCTTCTTCAAAAACCTGTATTAGTAACCGCTAACCTTTTCATTGCAGAATGAGAAAGAGACGTAACCCGCTTTGTAGCCTTGTTTATATATTTTTATGCAATGCAAAAAAAGAGAACTACTAGAAATGTCTCAAAATTAGCATTGTGAGCGGGAAATGGTATACCTGCTTTTTTCGGTTTTTTTTTTTTTCCCCGCCTCTTCTACATAGGAAAGGTTTTCTGTTTGTTTTGCTTTGTTCTTCCCACTCTTCACAAGTGGTGTGTGTGTGTGTATGTGTGTGTGTGTGGGTGGGTGGGTGGGTGGGTGGGTGCGTGCGTGCGTGTGCGTGCGTGCGTGCGCGCGCGCGCGCGCGTGTGTGTGTGTGTGTGTGTGTGTGTGTGTGTGTGTGTGTGTGTGTGTGTGTGGTTGTGTATGTGTGTGGATGCGACGCCCGCTTTTTTTTGACTTGAATTCTAT
>JADBJO010006037.1:85000-97500 GCA_016801955.1 Conus betulinus
CTCTCTCTTCTCTCTCTCTCTTTCGGAAGTGAAATGGCGCTATCTGCCTTCTGTTGACATACTGAGTGCCCCGTTCACCCGCACTTCACTGGTGACAGTATGAAGCCGTCAAGTTTGAAGCACAGACACAATGGTTTCCGCAACAGCTGAAGGCTACGAGCGAAGTAGCCATGTAAACGACCTCGCCGAACAGCAAACAAGAAGAGCTGGTATATAATTAATTGTAACTGAGAGGACAGTGCAGGCAGCTGAACAGTTGTCTTCACTGGAGGTGATTGGTTACCTGCATGAGCTATCGGAGTTCTGAAAAAAAAAAAAAGAAGAAGAAAGAGAAAAGGTGAGGTTAGATACTAATCCTCTTTCCCTATATCTTTGATTCGTCGCTCCAAAGTTTTGTGTCCTTTATCTTCGTGTGGTGCGTATTCATCACGTGTGAGTCATAAAAGGTAGCACGCTTCTCTAGTTGTGTGTGTGTGTTGTTGTTGTTGTTGTTGTTGTTGTGTTTTCTTTTTTGCATGCTGTTTGTGGTTCCATCACGCCACTAGGGAGATTATACTTCTGTTCTCATCCGCCGGTTTGTAAACAATGAGTCTGTTTGGAAACGGTTGGGGAGGAGATGTCTATTTTTTCTTATTCTTCCTTCTTGATTTGTGTGTGCAAGAATGCTGCAAAACCACTGAGCCTGTTTTATCACACTTGGTGGAAATAAAAGGCGTGGCTCAAACACGCGCACCGTCCATTGTGGCTGCCGATCCGTCCAGTGGTTCCGGGTCAACCAGTGCACTAAGGACTGTCCACACAGGTCAGTGCAGACTGGATGACGCAACATCCGATGAAGCCATGTTGTGTAGGCGTGACGGACAGATAGCATGACGCCACTGCTGAAGCATTTCCATGTTGATGCCCATCTGGATCAGATAGCAGAATTCAGGATCTGTTCGGCCTGACTATTCAGCTTTATTTCCTGCTGAACATAAAGTAGGTGACGTCACTATTAGGAATTTGTACCTGGACACGAAGTCATAAATTTTCAGGGATACTACAGCTTTCAAGTGACACACACATCGTATATTTTTTATGTAATAGTTAGATAGTTTGACAAACAGACAGACAGATAGATGGATGGATGGATAGATAGATAGAAAGATAGATAGATAGATAGATAGATAGATAGATAGATAGATAGATAGATAGATAGATAGATAGATAGATAGATAGATAGATAGATAGATAATTAGGTAGGTAGGTAGGTAGGTAGGTAGATGAGTATGTTTGTGTATCTGAGAGAGAGAGAATGGGAGAGAAGAGAGAGGAGAGAAACAAACAGACAGACAGAGACAGAGATTCAGATTCAGATGGTTTATTCATATAATAGGCCAAGGCCCCTTAAGGACAGAGAGAGAGAGAGAGAGAGAGAGAGAGAGAGAGAAGAGGAGAGAGAGAGACGAGAGAGAGGAGCGAGAGAGAGAGAACGACAGTGACAATGACTGTGCAAACTGGCAATTATTATTCATACAAAGACAGCTCCCTTAATGAAGGATATGTGCATCACAAACAAGTGCATATCACAATAAACATAGCGGGACATACAAAATGCTATAATGATTTCTATGCTCTCTCCCCTGAAAGACCTTGTGTAAGTATGCCGATATTTTTTATGACAACATTCCAATGCGATGGCATCAACACGCTCAATTTGAAAGCATTAGGACTTATGTGTCATGTCCTGCTATGATTCTTTTCTAAGGTGAAACAGATCAGGACAACTTGCTACAAGGTTCAATTCAAGGTTCAATTCATCTTCTTCACTTTCTGTACAAAAGTGGACGTAGCAAATGAGAGTATGTATTATTTCTGCGACATCAATAACGTACCGCTCAAATCCGATACCCCACAGTGAGAGTTAGTCAATATATATGTCAGGTGTCCATCCATACTGGTTAGCAGATAAGTTTGAACACAATATGAATTATGTCTAAATCTACAATGCACATTAAATCTAGCGCTGTTGTGGAGGTGGCCGTCCCATTCTTGCCGTGTACAGTCTGTATGCCTTTGTTTGAAAAAAAAAGATCCTCTCAGGAAACTTCTTACTTTTCCCGCATCTTGATTTAACCAAACAAACCCAAAGGCGAATTCTAAAAAAATAAAATAAAAATAATGATAATAATAAAATTAAAGAACACCAAATATTTGACATTTACATGTTGGATCCTCTCTCGTCGAACTAAATTGCATAAATTACATAAGCGTTCCTCGATAATCGGTATGTATCAACGCGTGTCAACTGTAACTAGTATTGAACTCAATTTACAACAGCATTAATCCTTACAATATATCCATTCAATTCAGCACACACAAGATTATTAATTTTGGTGTCCGGACGTCTACACTGAGAAATTTCTTCACAGCGAACACATGTACTTTATCACAGCCAGACACCATGTTTCAGACCCGAACGATGCTATAGGCTGTATCTGAATATCAAACATTTTGCATAATAATTCTGCTGAAATTGGCCTAATTATACATCCGAAAGCCCATTGTTTCACTAGCGCTTAGTATTAACCACGTTTTTCTAAACATTTGATATTGGTTGGTTGTGTTTTTGTTGTGTAATTTAAACTGTTAAGACCAGAAGATTAAATTGAGCAGTTGCTAAGTGTAACTGTTTGATTGTGAAGACAAACGCAGTTTCGATGACAAAAGAATATATTTATTCAGTTATATCAATGTAAATCAGTGTGTCCAAAGTATGTAAACAAAAGTATATCACCATGTTCTCCTCTGCTCCGTTAGCAGTGATTGTAATCATTCTAATGAACAAATTGCATACAAATTATGGATGGATTTGAATTAGATTCCTAACTTACACTAGTGATTCAATAAAGAAGTGACCATGCTCAGCTTGTGCCCTCGGATTCTCACTTTTACGATAGTCACTCCCACTAGGCCTTAATTCAACCCGTTAATGCAGGTTCCCCTGATCTTTATATCACGTGTATATGCTATGCCACATGCCTGCAACACTAAACTTCAGAGCGCACAGACGACGCAGCCGACCAGAACGGCGGGCGACCCGCGCGAGCACCGGCCCCCAGCACACACCCACCACAGCCCAGCACCGCAGGGCCGCTACGGACAGCAGCACCAAGATACTTTTCGTACTTTACATTGTATGATGTCGTCGTAGGATTGATGATTCATTAGACCCACTTTCCGCATTGTGGATTTCTTGAGCACCATGTTGAAAGATGCTGAAGATTGAGAGATGAGCCTGTATGAGAGAGCAGAGAGATTTTCGCCAGGATGGATGAGACCGAGATCGCAGATTGTATGAGACGGGCTAGCCTTTTCATCAACCACCAACAACTTAATGGTCGAACCAACCCCCTGAAGACAGGTTAGGCAAAGAAAGGCAGGGCCTTGAGGAAGCACAGGAGATAGAAGGAGAGAGGAGGGTGGAGAGCACCCGCCCCGCCCCCCCCGCACCCCCGCGACGACTCATCCCCCCAGGCGAAGCCCACAGGGCACGCCTAGCACACCGCAACAGGAGCGGGCAGCGGAACCACCCACACGACCCCACGAAACACCCACGAGGTACCACACGGCCCCTCACACCCCCTCCCCCCCCCATCCTTCCCCCCCGCCGCCTCCACCTCCACATAAGATGCCCATGCACACACACGACGTTCGCACACACAGCGTCACACACACACAGCAATGCACACCCACAAGTACACAAAATCGCGCCAGCCACAAACCCAACACACCCCCCCAGCAATCCAGCCACACACACCCCCACCCACACAGGGGGACACACCACACCCCCACACAACACCACAAACACACAGCCACACACACACACAAACACACACAGACATCCTCCGCCATGACGCTACATGGAAGTGTCCAAAAAACTTGTCAAAAATATGCCACCCCGTCAAACAGGAGAATGTGCTGTAATCTTAAATGACCAAACATGCCATCCACTTTACTTCCACAAACTTTATAGCACACCATCCTTATTCTGGCACTATTTCATACCATCCCAAAGTTTTCCCTATGGACCCTGGTTTGCAATGTTTTTTCCCTTTTTCCCCCTTTTCCCCCCCCCCTTCTTCCCCCTTCTCCCCCCCCACTTCCCCCCCAATCCCCTCCCCCCCCCCCCCCCTCCCTCCCCCCCCCTTCCCTTTTTTCCCTTCCTTTTCTTTTCCTCTCCCCCTCTGCTTCCCCTTTCACCCCCTTTCCCCCCCATCCCCTTTCTTCCCCACATCCCCCCTCCTCCCCCCCCCTTCCCCCCCTCTTCCTTTCCCTTCTTCCTCCCCTTTTCCTTCCCCCCCCCCCTTTCCCCCCCCCCCCCCCCCCCCACTCCCCTCCTTCCCCCTCCTTACCCTTCCCCCCTCCTTTCCCCACCCCTTCCAACTCCCTCTTTTTTCCCTCCCTCTCCCCTGCGTCCCCCTCTTCTTATCCCCCCCCCCCCCCCCTCCCCCCCCCTCTCCCTCCTTCTTTTTCCCCCCCCCTCCTTCCACTCCCCTCCCCTGCTTTATCTTTCCCTTTTCCCCTTCTTTCTCTCTCCCCTCCGCCCCCCCCCCCTCCTCCCCCCTTATTCCTTTGTCTGTTTTTCCCTCCCCCCCCTTTCCCCCCCAGCCCCTCCCTCTTCTTCCTTTCCTTTTCCCCGCCTCTTTCCCCCCCCCCTCCTTCCCCCTTTCTCCCCCCCTCTTCTGCCCTCTCCTCCCCCTTTTCCCCTCCCTCTCGTTCCCTTTTCTTTTTTTTCTCCTCCCCCCCCTCCCTTCCTCCTCTTCTCCTCCTTCCTTCTTCTATTTCTTAATCATTTTTCCCTGTCCCTCCTTCCTTCCCTCCCCTCCGTCCCTTTTCCCTTTCCCCCTTGTTTCATTTGCCCCCCCCCTCTTTCTCTCTTCTCCCTTTTCTCTCTGTTTCTCCTTTTTCTTCCTATCCTCCTTTTTCTCTCCTTTCCCTTTCACCCTCTCCTCCCTTTTCTTTTTAACCTTTTTTCATCTTCTTCCGGCTTACCTCCCCTGACTTTTTTTTCCCCCCGTTTCTTCCCGTCCTTTTCCTGGGTCCTCCCTTACCCCTTTCTCTGTCTCTTTTTCTTCCCCCCTTTCTCCCCCTTTGTCTGCCCCTTTCTCCCCCCCCTTCCCTTTCCGCCCCTCTTCTACCCCTTGACCTCTCGCTTGTCCTCCCTCTCCTTTCTTTTTTCTCCTCCCCCCCCTCCCCCCCCCCCCCCCCCCCCCCCCCCCCCCCCCCCCCCCCCCCCCCCCCCCCTCCCCCCTTTTCCTTTTTTCATACTCCTTATCCTCCTCTCCTTTTCCCCTCCCCTTTTCCCCTCCATTATTCTTTCTTCCTCTTTTTTCCATCTTTCTTTTTCCCCCCCACCCACACAAACCCACACAGCAGGCACATGCCCACCACACTACCCACACTCGGCCCCACCCCCCACCCCCCTCCCCCCTCACTCCACCCTCCCGACGGACCCCTTCCCCCCCACACACACCACACCACAACACACACCCCCACACACCCCCCCAAGAGTACATACACCACCCCCTATAACCCGACACCACCCTCACCACACACACAAACACACCCACACACCACATCACACCCCACCCCCACACACACAGAACCCACCCAACACAGCACACCCCTGCGCGCGCGCTCACTTGCCTCGCTCGTGCGAGCGGAACGCATGACGTTATTTACGCAGGGCCTAGGAAACTATGTCTCGCAACTTCAATCAACAGCTGATTGACATGCGATCCGAGGCTATTCATCATTATCCCAGGACACCGCCTAGCACACATGACCCCCCAACCACCTACACACACCGCCCACTCCGCGGGGCAGGGCGGCCTGTGCGCCGGACAACTCCCCCTCACTGTCCACAACAAGAGTCAGCCCTCCTTCCAGATTCGGCTAGTATAGTATGGATTGTCAGACTCCCGGTCCATACACTGAGAATTGCGCCATTAGCAAGCCCTCCTATGTCTCTTCATCGAGGCCAATCTCTGTGAGCCACTCAACCAGCCACTTGCAACTGGCTCAACCTCGACGCTGAATTCATGCAAGCTGTTAAACACTTGACTTGTTCGCTAATCTTTATTCCCAGTTACTTATCATGCCATTTTAATGCCACACCCTCGACTCGTTATAGCCTTTGGTCCATTCCGTCATTCGATATTCCTTTACGGATCACTGCCGCCGGCACCCCTCGGCCACCCTTAACCTGCGATGATCATTAGCACGTCAGAGTATTCGCCATGTTTGGCAAATGTCCTCACAGCCCTGTGCATCCCTGTTATATGAATGACTGCTCGGGTTATGAGGTATAATTACTTCTGCGCGTAAGATATGACAGATTTGTTCCCTTACCAGAACTCGCCGTTCTAGTGATCCTTTCAAATATGATACTTCTTTAACCTACCATTGTGGGCGTTTCCTTGGATTCTGAATATTATTCTTGTTGGTCAAATGGTAATTTCGTACTGCTCTTTCTTTTGTTTTTTCCCTGGCTGGAGGCGGTGGGCGGGGGTCGGGCCTGTCTGAAACGGGAAAAAGAATATCGAAGTAACTCAGAAGAAGAATGAATGATATTGAATTAAAGAAAAGAGAGAAAGAACGAAAAGAAATGGACTGTGAGTTGCACACTACCATAGCCTGCAGTCAAGTGAACAATTAAGGACAGTCATGGATAGTTATTGATTCTGTGGCAGACTACTGTAGCTGAATGGAACCCAATCAATTATGGTTCTGCCATACAAATGATACTGTGGCTTCTCTGTCTTAGTCTCTCCTAACGGCTACCTGGCCAGCTAAAGATGAATGGTAAAACTCTCTCTCTTCTCTCTATCCTCTTACTTCCAGTCTCATATTCATCTCTCTTATCTCTCTCGGGAAATGCTGTGTGACGTAGTGTCGTTGGTGTGTCGTGATGCCCTGGGTGTGTGTGTGTTAGCCTCACGGGGTAACTCTGAACTGGATGCCTTGACTCTCGTATGTCGATGTGTGTGTGGATCTGCAGATATCCTATCCCTCTTTCAGTCTGATGTATCTGCCCTAGCCTCTCTCTCGCTCATCTACTCTCTCTCTAGCTCTCAGACTGAGGTATTCGAGTGGTCAGATTGATTTCTCGTGTCTTAATTATAGTTACCGTCATTTCGGCGTTTTTCTCTTTTCTGGGGTCTGGGCTTTATTTCACTGTTTCTGTTCCAACGTGAGGGTGTCACGAGTGAGAATATAAAAGTCTATAAGCTTTAATCGTCAGTTAGGTATTTGTATTGATGCCAGTCTTGTGATCGTATAGTAATAATTCTAGTCTTGATCTCAGATCTCTCTTCTTCTCGCTCTCTCTCTCTCTCTTTTTCTTTGTTTGATCTTCTCGCTATCTCCTTCTCTCGTTATTCGTTTGTTCCATCTAGTATGTGTTTTCTGTTTTTGTCTTAGCCACGTTCTCTGCCGACTTGGACATTTCGTTTTTTCCTTTCTTGTCTTATACCAGGAGGGCATGGTGTAAAAAAAAAAAAAAGCTGCAAACTTATGCCATTTGACCATAAATAAAATATAGTAGTCCTATTCGTATTCTCTCTCTATTCTCTCTCTCTCTCTCTGCTCTCTCTCCTCTCTCTCTCTCTACTCTCTCTCTCATCTCTGTCAAAATGGACAAGCCATCAAATGTGCACTTTATCATGTACTCTTTGGTATTGTTTACCCGTACTACACCAATGTCACATGCAAACACATCACACATCTTTTCTGAGAAGTTCGGGGATTTTACGACAGCTTTAAATCTTCCCTCACGTGTGTTGTGAAGTAAGCCGTTGACACGACCCCACCAGGCATGAACTTCACACGTGGTGTTGCCGGAAATAAGTCATTGGGGTTGACGATCTGATAAACAGTCAACATGACAGGTTTCACTTAAGTTTCCTGAGTAATAATATACCTTGGTATTTTTGTAAGTGGGTGGAAAGTGGTGTGGTGTGGTGTGTGTGTGTGTGTGTGTTGTGTGTGTGGTGGGTGTGTGGCGATCTCTATGCTGTCTATCTCTCTTCTGTCTCTGATCTCTACTCGTCTCTCTTCTCTCTCTCCTTCTCTCTCTTCTCTCCTCTCTCTTCTACTCATCGACATCTCACTCAAACCTCTCAACACACACACACCACACACCCCCCCCCCACCCATACCCCCCCCCCCCCCCCCCCCCCCCCCCCCCCCCCCCCATGCACACCCCCCCCCCCCACCCACACCCTACACCCCCCCCACCACATATTATATATATATATATTATTATAATGTATATGTATATATATATATTCTAGATATCTAGTATATATATTTGTTAAAAATAGGTATGATAAAAGGAAGAGTGTTTTAAAAACCAACAGATCTGTTTGCGTTTGCCACGCGCTAGTCAGGGTGCGATTTGGGGCGCCTGCTGCGGCGGCCTCCATTTTGCAATTTCACCAGGACCCCCACCCTACATCAGTGCTCAACGTGAGGAGCTATTATCAAAACCCACTGGATATATGTCATTTTTTTATTTGCACTATGTGCCAAAAATGGGGGAGTGGAAAACTGCGAAGATCGGCGGAATCTCAAAGGAACACACATAGAGAAGATCTGTTGCGAGTCCAGCGCCTCGAGTCATCGGATGGTTTGGGCGCCTACTGCCGGTAAGCGCTAATAGGCTACACACACCGCGCACACAACACACACATACACCCACACGCACACACACACACAGTCACTACAGCACATCACACACCACCACAACACAGCACACGTAAACTCACCTGCACACACGCCTCACATGCACGCGCGCACGCGCACGCACACACACACACACACCACAACACACCCACACACACACACACAACACACACACCACACCGTCACGTGCACACACGCCATGCCAAACGCGCACGCACACACACAACACACACACACCACACACACCCACACAACACACATAACACACACGCACCAACACTCACACTACGCACACACACACACAACACACACCAAAAACACTGCACGCATGCGCGCGCACCACAACACACACACACACACACACACACCCCAATACATACACACGCACGCATGCGCGCGCGCGCACCACACACACACCACACACACACACACACCACCACACACAAACACAACACACACACACACGCGCACACACTCATTTTTCACTCACTCACTCACTTCACTCACGCACTCACTGACTCCACTCTCTCTCACACATACATACGATGAACTACTTATAAACTATATAGTATGTCCGGTTAGGAGAGCTGTCTACGCTGAGCTATTTGAAGGATTGTCTATAGCGTGTTGCTGACAGAACTATCTGCAATGTGCTGTTTACAGGACTATTTTATGTGCTGTCTACCGCCCTATCTACAGTGAACCGTGTACATAACTATTTATAGTAAGCTGTTTACAGAAAATATATACAGTCGTCATTTAGAGAACTATGAACTGTTCCTGTTACCAAACCAATCAACATTGAGCTATTTACAGCAGGAGGAGAGAGCGAGAGAGACACACACACACAGACACATACACCCACACACCAACGCACTCTCTCTCTCTCTCTCTCTTCTCTCTCTCTCTCTCTCTCTCCTCTCTCTCTCTCTCTCTCTCACACACACACCACACACACAACACACACACACACACGCACGCACAGAGAGAGAGAGAGAGGAGAGAGGAGAGAGAGAGAGACAGAGAGAGACAATCTGCAAAGAAATGTTTACAGAGCTATCTGTAATGCACTTTTTTACAAAACATCTGATATGATCTGCTCATTTACATAGCTATTTGTATTGTTCCATTTACACAGAAATATATGCAGAGGTGTTCACATAATGTGTTTAAAATGCACCATGTACCAAGCTCTCTACAATCAACTGTTTCACAGAACTCTTCTTAATCTGTTGTTTGCAGAACTACGTATAAGCACCAGTTGACTGAATGATTTATATTGTGGTGGGTAAATGGCTGTCTAGAACGACATGTAGACAAAACTGTTCGTAGTGTTTGATGGCGAGCACTGTTGACAAACCTCACGTGAAGAGCTGGCTGGATCATCTCAACCTTTAGCAGCGGCCTCTTGAGGTCACGTGCTGATGCTGACAACAATCAGCGGAAGAACTGCATGCGTCTGCATCCTTATACTGGCCCTTCCGTCTGTCTGTCTGTCGGTCGGTCTGTCTGTCTGTCTGCTTGTCTGTCTGCCCGTCTGTCTGTCCCCTCTCTCTCTCTCTCTCTGTCTGTATGTGTTTCTTGAAACCTCGAATCTTCAGCAAATTGCAGAATCTGTGGGACTGGAAATGAAATGTTTGTCGTTTGTTTGGGTGTTTGTGAGTGAGTGAGTGTGCGTGTGTGCGTGTGCACACACACACACACACACACACACACACACACACACACACACACACACACACACACACACACACACATACACAGAGGGAAAGAAAGGGGGATGGTTGATAAGCACACCACAACGACATTCAATTTCAAACAACGACTGCATTACAATTACCGGCAATAACAATACTTAAGCCTTGAGATATTATTATACCATCAGTGTTAAAAACAAAAAGGGAAAAAAAAGAACACCATTATGAGCCTCAGCAAATAAAGTAATGACAATGAAGGGAAAACAGACATAGGGAGGGCACCCTTCTCTTTTTACTGGCGTATGGCTACGGGGTCAGGTTTTACTTTCCTTTCTGTTCAGAGTGTCCGGAAAAGGTTACATTGTATCGGCGAAATTGTGACTAAAGATTTCCTCAGCTGAGGAACAAGAGAGGGCTCTGTTTTTGATTAACAGTATTCAAATGGGTCATTAGCAGGGTGTTCCTCTGCATTCTGAAATACCACAACGAATCTGTCAGTTTGTGGAGAGGAGAGTGTCGGAGCAGTCTAGGGAATCTTTTTTTTTTAATTTTTGGGGTAGTTTCGGAAAGTTTCGGGGAGGATGGAGAAAAACGAAAGAGGAGGAAGGAAGGGGGAGGGGGGAGGGAGGGCATTGGGAGGTAAAAGTAGTCTATCAAGTCATTACTTCACAGAGTAACTTTTCTTCCTAATGCTAATACTAATTTGCAGACCTTAATGTTCGTGGGCAGACATTCCTGCTGTCTTATGTGGCTGCCACCAAAAGTTCGTGCGCCAAGGCCTTGCTCAATTAAGGAGTCTAGTATTTAAAGACTGGCGCAATTAGATTTGTTTTGAGAATATTCATTGTGTTTGAAAGCTGATTCTTCTCATTTTCTTTCATGTTGGCCATCAAGGTACAAGCCAGGTGGTTCCAAGCTGACAGATCAAAACCAAAGGAACGGGGCTATTTGGGCGCCTCGAGCTGGCGCAAAGATAGGATCACGGGTAAGTGCAAAGACCTTTAGTGTGTCCTAACTAGGGGGAGGTCATGTATTTGAAGATTGTTTGTGATTTTAACGATGGAACTCCCCCAAACAAAGGAAATAATTGGTGGGGAGTTGTTCTTTTGATCAATTATCAGTTTCACATTAAATGCTGGCTCAGTTATATGGTAAGCCTCTAAACGCTTAGATATTGTATTATAATCAATATAGTGTTTTCAGAGCCAAATCCTAATTGTGGCGGATGGTCTGTGGCGTCGCATCTTCAGTGCCCTGTCATTGCTCTACTGGCCCACCGCTCATTGTGGCCCCCCTATACAAAACAACACCCGGCTTGTTCCTCTCCTGCCCCGACATGGGCACTTCACCGTGCCCAGCCAATGTCGGTACGTCATGAGGTAAATGGAGACACTGCACTTCTGCCCAGTCACTTCGGTGATGATCTGTGTGCACTTCATCTCATCATAGCAATGTCCTGTTCATCTGCGGATCCACAAGGGCAGGGATACTACCTCCTAAGTCCCTCCTCCCTCCCCCCTCCCCCCTCCCCCCTGCCTGCCTGTCTGTCTGTCTGTCTCTCTCTCTCTCTCTCTCTCTCTCTCTCTCTCTATCTATCTCTCTCTCTAATCTCTCTCTCTCTCTTCTCTCTCAATCTCTCTCTCTCTCTCTCTCTCTCTCTCTCTCTCTCTCTGTGTGTGTGTGTGTGTGTGTGTGTGTGTGTGTGTGTGTGTGTGCGTGTGTGTGTGTGTGTGTGTGTGAACACACAATCTCTCTCTCTCTCTCTCTCTCTCTCTCTCTCTCTCTCTCTCTCTCTTCTCTCTCTCTCTCTCTCTCTCTCTCTCTCTCTCTCTCTCTCTCTCTCTCTCTTTAATACACACAATCTCTCTCTCTCTCTCTCTCACCCTTCACCCCACATCTCCCACCCCCTTTTCTTTGTCTGTGTCCCCCCCCCCCCTCCCCCATCCACTCCATTCCATTTCAACCGCTCATTTCTGTCTTTTGTCATTAAAAAAAAAAAAGAAAGAAAGAAAGAAAGAAAGGGGCAGATTTGAAAGAGGTGGAATTTCTAAGGCGTCACACAAGAAGACATGAATG
>JADBJO010006037.1:105000-115000 GCA_016801955.1 Conus betulinus
TGTCAATGTCTTCCTAACATTCTTCTGCAGTAGATCCGTGTTGATAAATACTATCAGTAACTGAGACAGACAGGTGACCTTTCTCTCAAAGCAACTTGAACAGGTTCGGATACCTTTCTGGAGGGCAACATGCAAGCCCTTATGCCAAGTGTACTGGTTCAATTGAGATTTCAGCTCAAAGTGAAAATGTCTTCTCAAGTCTTGGTGTATAGGAATATAAGAATACACATATTTGAAAATAGCAGAAACCACAAAATCTTTATAATTGCAGCGGCTAGTGTGAATTCTTTTCCTTCTCAAAGATGCTCATGTGTTACATTTCCATCATTATTTATAAGTTTTAAAAATCAGTTTATGTGTGTCATCAGTTTCCACTAATGAGAAAAATTTGCTACAGCACGTAATCATTTTTATTGCATGATGTTTCAAGAGCATTCATAGAGAGTAATTTTCTTTCATTTCGGAAATGATTTTTGCCCTTATATGAATCAGATTTTTCATATTCCTATCAGTTTGGGGTAATTTGGCAATGACATTTCTGTTCCTGTAGCCATTAGGAAAGTACCTGAATTTGATCTGAAGTGACTCCACTTTGACAGGAAATGTCTGCTGCGCCCAGCATCGAACTGATCTGTCTTCATGTGCAACCTCAGTCATATTTCCTACATTTGATTGATTAGTGGATGATTCAGTTTCTTCAGCTGTAGTCCTCTTGCTCACAGCAGACACTGGCCCCTCACTGGTCTTTCACTAATCCATCTCTGTCCTCCTCAACAACCCCTTACCGCCTTTCTTCGCACTGATTCACTTTTTTTTTTTTTTTTTTTTTTTTGGGGGGGGGGGGGGGGGGGTGGAGAGGGGGGGGGGGGTGGGGGGGGTGGGGGGTGGAATTCTCTATTTAGTTTTACGGAAGTGATGAAAAAAACATATTCTGCCTAGCTTTCCATCGGTTCAGGACTTTGCCTTGGTTCTACTGGGCTTAAATCTGCTGCAAGCGACGCTTTCAGAATACCGCTGAAGAGGCGGTCAACGACAGGTACCTCACTTGATGAAAGTTGTGTGTGTTTTTGTTACTGGCGCTGGAACGGCTACACGTTTTGACTCCCCTGCCTGGTGGTAGACCTTGTACACGCCTCTGCATTACAGCCAAGGCGTCTGTGACTGGCAGGAAATCAGAAGCGCCCTCTGTCTCCATTGTCCTGTCAGAGATTTCTGCCGAAGTGCTTCTATTCTTTTCGTATGCGTACATCATCTGCTTTTTGGCGCCATTATGCAAGGCTTCGCAGATTTCTGGACCAACGCTTTGACTCCAAGCACAGGTTTTGTGGCACCTTTCTATTTTTTGATATTTTGTCAAAGAGATTACCAATTTGACCATCCGCTTTATCTGATTGATAATCCAATTTGGCTTCTTTCAAAAGCACTGTCTGTTTTTTTTTCCTCTCAACTACTTCCATTTCCTGCACCAGAGAACCCACTCAAGGTCTTCTTAGAAATCATCACCGGAAACTTTGATTTAAATTTGACGTACATGCTCCTTTTTCAGCACTTGGCATTTTTCTACTCATTCCAATTCCGAGCTTCTTCTCTAAATAGATGTGATATGAATTTTTTTTTTTCAGAATTCCCCATCTGATTCCAGTCTGTAGTAGAGATATAAAATACTGCCCTGGATTCGCGTCGAGAGCCTTTGCTATCCATTAGAAGCTCATCCTCATATTGGTTATCACCTGAACCAACTTGTTTGACCATGTTCAGATCACCAGTCATAAAAATGATTTCCTCGCTTAGTTGGAATAAATTCACACAGAGAAAGGCGCCAAAAAGATCTCCCTAATTGATATTGTTTAACAGAACAGTGAAAATGTTTAATTATGATGACTCTTGTGGACGATAGAGGGCACTGTAGGAGAGTGGAGAGCTGACGGACATGGCCTGCCGTAAGAACTCACAATATGGTGAACAGGGACATGCACGACTGTCATAATTTAAGTTTCAACACACAAAGGGAAAAAAGAATACTTGTTCTCATACCGCTTCAAATCTGGCGGTAGGTTTATATGGTATAAAACTTTTATTCTCTCTCTCTCTCTCTCTCTCTCTCTCTCTCTCTCTCTCTCTCTCTCTCTCTCTCTCTCTCTCTCTCTCTCTCTCTCTCTCTGTGTGTGTGTGTGTGTCTCTCTGTTTTGTGTGTGTATGTTTTGTGTGTGTGTGTGTGTGTGTGTGTGTGTGTGTGTGTGTGTGTGTGTGTGTGTGTGTGTGACGAGCAGAGAAGGAGCCTGACAAAAATAGCACTTCAAAGACATACTAGAGTCTACGCATTTAATTAACAGAATGACATTGCTTAGAAAAACAATTGATGCAAAGGAGAACGGAATAACGCAAGTCAATGTTTTACATTCAAATTACTTGAGAATAATCTGAGCTCGCCACTTGTCTGACAAGATCGAAAAGACGAACTATCTTACTCTGTGATAATGGTGGCGTGACGAACGAACAAAACAATCCGCGGCATTAGCATCTGAGAAGGCAGAGCTTGTTCCCAGTGGTTGCTGATAAAATCGTTTGTGAAAGGTTAAGGACTCTAACGGCTGAGTCCTCCTATTCTGTGCTCGTGTTTTGAGTAGATCTGACTGAGACTGGCAGTTTCTTGAAACAGGTGATCAAACTTCGTCTGTTCACTAAGTACACCACTGGAAAGTGAGGGAAACGATGCCTATGAGGTCCTGCACTAGTGTGGAGAATACATAATTAGGTCCAATGTTACCACCACGGAACGTGCGAGAATCAGTGTTCACGTTCAGTGTAAGAAAAAAGTTACATACTTTAAGCACAGTTTGAAAGTCAACATCTGTCAGTTTCAATGCTGGTTCATGAGGTGATTCCGCCTTGACCAAACACGCCTAGACCCAATCATGACAGACATGCTCAAGTATTTTGCGAGTTGTTTACATTTTGTTATGGGCAGTCCTAACATTGAAAGTCCTGAAACCACTCTTTTATGAACTATGCCTAGTGAACCTATTACAAGAACAACCACTTTCGTGCTAAATCCGGCATCACTAAGAGCATAGCAAAGAGGCATGTACTTTTGAAATTTGCCTCATAGCATGTTTGTATGAATGCGTCAAATGGGTTTGAAATCTCGATGACGAATGCCACCGAGTTTCGATGGTCGATGAAGCATAGATCAGGTTTCAGCCTTGGCAGATCTTCAACACCGTTTATAGAGACAGGCCTATTTTGAAAAACATCCACAAAATCCGTCGCAATGCATTTCTGTAGCTCCTTTCTGATGATCTCAACGCATCTGTCGTGTCTTTGTGTGTAGAGGCCCCTCAGTCAGTTGACGACATCATTCAAGGCATGGGAATTTGTGTCAGAACGAAACCCGCACAAAGCACACTCTCTCCGGTAAGTATCAGATAGTAGATGTTGTTCACTGCATTGGTCTCCAGCAGCTGTAGACCCCCCCTTGATGATGACCTGGTTATTTGGTCATTGACGTTTGTGTTGGTGAGGTGTCCTATGGAGTGGGTCATTGCCGCCGCATCCGGAATTGCAACCCATGATTCTCCCTTGTTGTTGCAGCTGCTGAAAATGGTGCGTATCCTTGTCCATTTGCATTCTTTTTTGATTGCGCTGTACAATTGTTTAGAATTACTGTAGCGCATTTTGAACTACTCCATCCTCAGAAGCTGGGAGTACTACTCCGAAACTGTCGCTGTTTTCATCGAATTCCAGCCTTAGATCCAGTCGCACACACAGCTCATGGAGCTCAACGAAGAAGGAAGACCGTGACCAGTTGACCTTACTGCCTTTCCTTAACTTCCCTTCGGAGTCTGTGGCATATCCTCCAAAATTGCTGTCGTCTGGATCTGCGTGAGGCACTTTTCTCTTTTCCATGTGGAGATGGAAACTGTTGCGCGCTACCATTCTGACATGTTGGTCATCACTGTTGAGAACAGAGATCAGGAATGAGATGCGTTTGGCGTAGTACATGGTACTTGGTTTCAACAGACCAAGGCCGCCTTGTTTTCGGGGAAGGAACATGTGCGCTCGATTGGTAGAAGAATTTAGCTTGAGATGAATGCGAACAAAATCAACTATCTTATCTTCCAGAGTCTTCAGAAGTTTTTCTGTGAATTTTGAATTGCTGTAATAAAAGCTCAATTTTGAGGAAGCCATGACGTTTACAGCATCAATTTTCTTGCACAATGGTAAAGGTGAGAGCGAAATTTTTTCTAGCGTTCTTTCGAATTCCTCGCTCGCCTGTGCTAGTTGCTCTTTCTCAGAAGTTCCAGCCAGATTTGTTTGAAATCCAAGATACTGGTACGGCTCATCTTTTCCATACATCGGTGTATCTTCCCCTTGCAGCGTCACGTGGACGTTCTCAGTCACATCTGTAGAGGCCCAGTTGTTTCCTGTGCGTTGTGTCCATGAACGGTGGCACACTTTCTGTGGGTGTGAACGGCTGCTCCATCCACCGAATCCACGGGTCCAACGCCTGAATGAAGACAACAGCTGACCATGGGCAGCCTTGCACAATGCCACGATGCCTGGTAATCCTGGGCGTGGACGTGTCTCCCGTCTGCACCTGGAATGTAGAGTTGGTGTAGATAACACACACACACCAAACACATACGCATACACACACACACACACACGCGCGCGCGCGCACACACACACACACACCACACACACACACACACACACAACACACACACACACACACACACACACACACACACACACACACACACACACACACACACACACACACACATACACACCACACACACACACACACACACACACACACACACACACACACACACACACACACACACACACATGGACACACACACACACACACACACACACATACACACACACACAGGACACACACACACACACACACACACACACACACCACACACACACACACCACACACACACACACAACACACAAGACATACACACACACACACACACACACACACACATGTTACATACACACACACACATACACACACACAATTACACACACACACACACACACACACTACACAAGTCTATTAAACATGCGCGCACGCGCGCGCGCTGTCCGGACATTGCGAGGACGTTGGCATGGAGATGGGACAGAGAGAGGGGCGTGGTGGTGGACAGAGGCAGGGACGGGCAGACAGACAGAGGAATTAAACTATGACTGAGTCAAAGGGCAAGAGTCTGGACAATTCGTTAGAGTCTATTATCACTGGCCAATATTTCTACTGGACAATTCGTTAGAGTCTATTATCACTACCCAATATTTCTACTGGACAATTCGTTAGAGTCTATTATCACTGGCCAATATTTCTACTGGACAATTCAGTTAGAGTCTATTATCACTGTCCAATATTTCTACTGGACAATTCGGTTAGAGAGTCTATTATCACTGCCCAATATTTCTACTGGACAATTCGGTTAGTTAGAGTCTATTATCACTGCCCAATATTTCTACTGGACAATTCGTTAGAGTCTATTATCACTGGCCAATATTTCTACTGGACAATTCAGTAGAGACTATTATCACTGGCCCAATATTTCTACTGGACAATTCAGTTAGAGTCTATTATCACTGGCCAATATTTCTACTGGACAATTCAGTTAGAGTCTATTATCACTGCCCAATATTTCTACTGGACAATTCGGTTAGTTAGAGTCTATTATCACTGCCCAATATTTCTACTGGACAATTCGGTTAGTTAGAGTCTATTATCACTGGCCAATATTTCTACTGGACAATTGTTACAGTCTATTATCACTGCCCAATATTTCTATGGACAATTCAGTTAGAGTCTATTATCACTGGCCAATATTTCTACTGGACAATTCAGTTAGAGTCTATTATCACTGGCCAATATTTCTACTGGACAATTCAGTTAGTTAGACTATTATCACTGTCCAATATTTCTACTGGACAATTCGGTTAGTTAGAGTCTATTATCACTGGCCAATATTTCTACTGGACAATTCGGTTAGTTAGAGTCTATTATCACTGCCCAATATTTCTGCCTTGGCCTGCTTCATCCCCAGAGTTGTGACGTGCATCCTGACAGGAAATCTGGAACCATCGGCTGAGCTTCATCTGCTTTACAGTATGGCAGTGCTGAGCTTGCTGCTTTAAAGTGCTGCCTCCTTGGCCAGAACTACATCTTTATGTATATGTCTTGGTCACGCCGGGACTTGCTACCACAAAGAAAGTTGTAGTGAAGAGTCTTCACATGTAATTTGGTATAAACGTAAGGGTCTATTACGTGTGTGTGTGTGTGTGTGTGTGTGTGTGTGTGTGTGTGTGTGTGTGTGTGTGTGTGTTTCTCTCTCTCTCTCTCTCTCTCTCTCTCTCTCTCTCTCTCTCCTCTCTCTCTCTCTCTCTCTCTCTCTCTACCTCTCCCCTCTCTCTCCTGTGTGTCTGTCTCTCTCTCTCTCTGTATCTCTGTCTCTCTGTGTCCGTCTGTCTGTCTGTCTGTGTCTCTCTCTCTCTCTCTCTCTCTCTCTCTCTCTCTCTCTCTCTCTCTCCTATTCTCTCTCTCTTTGCGTGAGTGAGTGAGTGAGTGAATGTGTGTGTGTGTGTGTGTGTGTGTGTGTGTGTGTGTGTGTGTGTGTGTGTGTGTGTGTGTGTGTGCGTGTGTGTGTGTCTGTGTCTGTTTGTCTGTGTGTGAGTGCGTGTGCGTGGAGACGGCAAATCCACACACACAAGGCAGAATGAGAACTGAGCACTCGACACCCAGCACCGGCCAGCACTTGAGCATGAAGCTAAATCAGAGGACCTCTAGCCGTCCCCCCTCGCAGCTGGACAGGGGTAAGTCAATACCCCATCAATACGAATGACACGCACAGCGGCCGAATGGAACCCCGAACCCCCCGTCAGCCCAGCTGTGAACCACGGGTCTGTCGAGTGATCGCAACGTCTTCAAAGTTCCCCGGCAACTCGTAAAACGGTCATCTACACCCTCCAAACGTGTGAATGGAGGGTTGGGGACTGTATAAGATCTAGCAGATGGGGTCAGTATGAATGACCGTGTGATGGATTGGCGAGAATCTTCGAGGGTCGGGGTTGTCGAAAGGCGAGAACTGATATACCAAATAAGTCACTCTCGTGTCGGTGAAGAAGAGATCTGATATTTGGTAGTCTGCAAGAGGAGGGATTCAGGAAAGCCATCTGATGCTTATTCCGCTTTTCGCCCATTACAAAAAAACGATGGCATTCTCTCTCTCTCTCTCTCTCTCTCTCTCTCTCTCTCTCTCTCTCTCTCTCTCTCTCTCTCTCTCTCTCTCTCTCTCAACATCATGAGTGTACAGGCACATACAGAAATAGGAAAGGCACATTAAGCTTGTTTGCCATGAAACAATATTCGGGAATCGGAACCCGAACCGGGAACCCAAATGAATTAATCTACGGAGAAACAGGACAATATTCTTTGGATATTTACAGTATTCGTAGGTGCATCTGATACTGGTTAAAAGTGAGCAGGGTAGAAAACTCTCGGCGTCCATCAAAAACTCGAATCATGCTATACAGCCTTGATAAATGAGGAAAACGAATATGGTCATCAGACACGAGTGTAACTCTATGTACATTTGGTGTGTCTATGTTTTGGCGTGTGCGGCGGCCATCAGACACGAGTAACTCTATGTACATGCGGCCATCAGCACGAGTGTAACTCTTCACATGTGTGCGGCTGCTGAACCACTGTTTTGATCCATGGACTTCTCACATGTTTTAGCGGTCATTAGCGGAAACAAGACTGGAGAAGCCACGTGACAGGAAACGGCAGACTGAAATTTGGTCGTAGTTACAAGTTATCTCTTGAACCGGTGCCTGATATGAAATGAGTAGTGAACAAATTCATCCGATGAAAGTGAATCTTCAATGAGACGGGGAACACTGTGTCGCCATGCTTCTTCTGTGTGCTCTGTGTTGACATTTGTGATGGGCGATTTTCCATCATTCGTTTCTAGATAGGGGCGAGTAAATTGTCTCATCATGGGAGCAAAAGTTCATCAGATATTCATTAACATGCGCTAGAATTGGCACAGTGGGCTTAAAAGTCAATTCTCCTACGGTATAAAAGTACCTCAATTACCGAAAACGATTGTTCATTTTCTCACGGCGTTTTTTATCCGTTTTTTTCTATTTTGTTAACCTGCCGATGACATTTCTGTGGAAAGACCTCGTACCCACAAACTGTTTAATCGTCTAACCCACTTCGAAATACCACACCTCCTAACAAAACAAAACAAAACAAAACGACCTTCCACACAGTGCAACTGTGCTTATAAATGAAGTTGGTAGGAAACGGACATACCTATGAAACAGATCAAGGAAGGCAATACTCAAATCTTAAAGGTTTCAGACTTCTTCGACACGACTGTTCATCATGTGCATATAACATGCATAACTTCATCATTTGTATGGGCCTGTGGACTGACAATCAAACATCTCTCTCTCTCTCTCTCTCTCTCCTCTCTCTCTCTCTCTCTCTCTCTCTCTCTCTCTCTCTCTCTCTCTCTCTCTCTCTCTCTCTCTGGTTTGTCTGCCTATGGTCTCTCTGGGGTTCTTTTAATACTGGGTCTTTTAATACTGTCTCTTCCGACCGCGTGCGTCAATCCAATTATCATCTCCTCTTTCTCAATCCTTCTCACTTCCAAGCTCTCAGGCTTTTGATCTCCCCGTCAGATATCAGACAGGTCTTTTAAGACCGCGCGCAACAGAGACGAGAGGAGGGGAGAGGAGAGGGGAGAGTGGGAGGAGGAGAGAGAGAGAGAGAGAGAGAGAGAGAGAGAGAGAGATAGAGGAGAAGAGGAGAGAGAGGAGATGAGAGAGAGAGACTAACAACAACATCGTCTGCCAGGCGAGAGGTGAGGACTGCCATAAAAGGGGTGCTTTTGAAAGGGGAGTTCCGTTCCAAGAGAACCGTTTTTTATTTGGCCCACTTTGGGGGGGGGGGGGGGGGGTAAGGCACAACTGGGAGGAGAAGAAGGGACAGAGGGGCACAGGGGGGAGGGGGGAGGAGGATGTCTGTATTTTGATAAGAGGAATTTGACGCTCTCTCTCTCTCTCTCTCTCTCTCTCTCTCTCTCTCCTCTCTCTCTCTCTCTCTATAGGGGTCTCCCTCTCTCTGTCTCTCTCTCTATCTCTCTATCTCTCTCTTCCTCTCTCTCTCTCTCTCTGTCTCTTCTCTCCCTCTCTCTCTCTCTCTCTCTTCTCTCTCTCTCCTCTCTCTCTCTCTCTCTCTCTCTCTCTCCTCTTCTCTCTCTCCTTCGAAAGATCTCCTCTCTCTCTCTCTCTGACAGGTCATGGATCATCTCCACTTAAACGGTGACATTCCTCCTTTTGGGAAGAGGAGAAGGTTGTGGTGAGGTGAGGGGGGAGGGTAGGGGACGGATGAAGTTTAGGGGAGTGTAACAATAGAAAGACGGGGACAGGGAGGGGAGGGAGAGGAGAATGTCTGTATTTGATAGGGGTATTAGGGTTTTTCTTCTGTCACCCTACTTCCCCCTCCCCCCTCTCTCTCTCTCTCTCTCTCCTCTCTCTCTCTCTCTCTCTCCTCTCTCTCTCTCTCTCTTCGTTCGACAGTCTGTCTCTATCTGTCTGTCGGGTCTGTGGGTGATTATCTCTCTCATGGATCATCTCGTCTGTCTCTCTCCTCTCTGAGGGTGGTGAGGTGAGGGGTGAGGGGGGAGGGGAGGGAGGAGGATCGCCTCCTCTCCTCTCTCCTCTCTCTACTCGACCAGGTCTCTCCTCTCTCTCTGTCTGTGCTGTAGGGGTGTTGTTGGTGCTCTCTCTCTCCGACCTCTCTCTCTCTCTCTCTCCTCTCTCTCTCTCTCTCTCTCTCTCCTCTCTCCGTTCGACAGTCTGTCTATCTGTCTGTCTGTCTGTCTGGTCTGTGGGTGATTATGCTCTCTCTCTCCTCTCTCTCTCTCTCTCTCTCTCTCTCTCTCCTCTCTCTCCTCT
>JADBJO010006037.1:122500-130000 GCA_016801955.1 Conus betulinus
AGAGAGAGAGAGAGAGAGAGAGAGAGAGAGAGGAGAGAGAGGAGAGAGAGAGAGAGAGGGAGAGGAGAGAGAGAGAGAGAGAGATTCTTTTGGTAGAGAGATATAGACAGTGAGAGAGCGGACAGCAGACAGACAGACAGATAGACAGACGGACAGACAGGACAGAAGGACAGACAGATTAAGCAGGTGAATGTCCTCCACCATCACTGGATGCCTGGTAAGGATGGGGCGATATGGTTTCGTCTACGGCAGCTGTTTCGCTCTGATGGCCCATCGCTGAACTCTTGTGGACGTTTCTCCGCACGACGATATCGTCTGGCATGGAACAGGTTAGTCGTGCACAATACAGCTTGCTAACTGCTTCCAAACGAGACAGTGGGGGCGTCGACTACCGATCTTTCGGTGTTACCTCCATCTTGGCTTGAAAGTGTTGTTGTTGCTTCCTGTCTCCTGAAGTCCAGTGTGGTTGTCGAGACGGCCAGAGGTGTGAACAGTCGTTAACATCAACTCTCCTGCGTGTGTAGAAAGGAGGTGGTAGAGGGTAGGGGAGAAGGAGGAGGAGGAGGCGGTGGAGAGGAAGAAGAAGAAGGTGGGTGGGGTGGAGACAAGGAAGAGAAGAAGAGGTAGGAGGAGGGAATAACAGGCAGTTGGAGGAGGAGCAACATGAACATGGAGTGGAACTGCGTAAAGGAAAAGACAAGGTGTGTGGAAAAAAAGAAGGAGGAGGAGTAAAAAAGATAAGAGGAGGATGAGAGATGGGGGAGTTCGGGGTGGGTGGCCAGGAGCAGGGAGAAGAAAAGGGGATGGAGGAGAATAGTGAAAGAAAGAAAATAGAGGAGAACGATGACGAAAAAAAATGGGGAAGGTTAGAGAATGATGGAAAGGAAAATGGGGAAGGAGGAAAATGTTGAAGACAAAAATGGGAATGGGGAAGGACTATAATCAGGGAATCATGAATGGGGAAAATGGAAGAAGAAGAGAATATGAAGCAGGGATGGGAAGGAGGATAATGGTAAAGAAGACAATGGATTTAGGAGAATGATGAAGGAGAACATTGAAAGCAGACAACAGAGGAAGCCAAGGGGAAGGATGAAAATGATGAAGATGGAAAAGGGGAAAGAGTGAAATGAAGAAGACAGTAAGGGGAAGGATGAGAATGATGAAGACGAAAATGAGAAGTAGGGGAATAATGAAGGAGAAGCACAACTGACAATGATAGAGAAGAAAATAGAAATGAGAAGTAGGGGAATAATGAAGGAGAAGCACAACTGACAATGATAGGGAAGAAAACAGGAAAAAAGACAGCGCAGAGTGGGAGGAAAGGAAAAGGAGGAAAATGACGACGACGAAGAAAATGGGAAATAAGCAGACAATGAAGCGAAAACAACCGAGGAAGGAAGGAGGAGAATGAAGTTGACAAGGGGAAGGAAGATGATAATGGAGACGAAAAGGGAAAGACAGAAGACACATTCAGAGGAATGGTGGTTAAAGGAACAGAATGTTGAGGAGGAGGACACTGAACACAAAAGGGGGAAGGGAAGAGAATAATGAAAAAGAAAGGAAAGGAGGAGAATGATGAAGAAAGAAAGGAGGGAGTGTGGGGGACTGGGTTTGAAAAAGGAAAGATTGGAAGGAGACTTATTCGAAAAAAAAAATAGGAAGATAATATGAACGATTGATGAAGGAGTTGATGGCGAAGAAAGAGGAAGAAGAAGAAAAATGTCAAAGATGAAAAAAAAGCGAAAAAAAAAAAAAATAATGAAGAAGAAAAAGGGAAACTCCACGTGTGAAAGGAAAAAAAACAGGAATACGATGGAGAGAGGAGAAAAAAAAAAACAGAGAGATGGAAAAAAAAATTATGGAGCTAAGAGAGAAAAGTGAGAATGATAAAGAAACTGGATACATAAAATAACGAAAAAGAAGACAAAAAGAAGGAAAAACCCAAGAATAAGAACAGAAAAAAAAAAAAAAAAAGAGTGATGAGCTGGAGAAGAAGTAAAGGAAAATGAGAAGAAGGAGGAAGGGGGGAGAAAAGAGAATGACTATAAAGAAAAAAGAGGAAGAAGAAAAGTGTCCATAAGAAGAAAAAAAAGGAGAGAGAGAGAAGACATGAATGAGAGGAAAGAGAATGACAAAGGAAAAGGAAAACGATGGGGAGGAAAAGGAAAAAAAAAGGGAAAAAAAAACGAAAGAAAAAAAAAAGGATTTTATTGAAAAGGAAGAGAAAAAAAAGAAAAAAAAAAAGAAAAATGAGCGAATAGAAAAGATAAAAAAAGAAGACTGACAGAGGATAAGAAGAGGAGGAAGAGATGAATGAAGACTGAGAGGAGGAGGGAAGAAGAGGAGGAGGAGATTGATGAATAGTAGGAGGAGAAGCGACAGGAAACAAAATGAGAAGAGGAGAAAAAAAGAGAAGGAGGAGAAAATATGGGAGAAGAAGAAACGAGAGGAGGAAGAACAAGGAGACGAAGAAGAGGAGGAGGAAAATGGAGAAGAGAAGAACAAGAAGCAAGAAAAATGTGAAGCAGGGGTGGGGGAGAAGACGGGAATAAAGTGAAAAAAAAGACCCAGGAGAACAAGGGGGGGGGGGGGGGGGGGGGGGGGAGAGGGAGAGAGAGGGGAGGAGAGAGAGAGAGAGAGGGAGAGATGAGGAGAGAGAGAGAGAGAGAGAGAGATTAGAGAGATTAAAGAAGAGTCTTGGTCTCGCATTAACACAATTTTATAGATATCTGCGGCTTCACGTGATGGAAAGTCTTTTACGAACTTTTTGTAACCTAACTTTTGTCCATAGTTTTTTTAGGCAGTAAAATACCATTTCATCTATAGCACAAAAAAAGAACATAGTGAAGGAGAAATGGGGCGTCCATTGTTTAATGTGTGCTTTTTTTTACGTGTGGTGTGTGTGTGTGTGTGTGTGTGGTGTGTGTGTGTCTTTCTGTCTGTCTGTGTTTGTCTGTCTCTGTGTTTCCACCAGATTGTGTGTGTGTGTGTGTGTGTGTGTGTGTGTGTGTGTGTGTGTGTGTGTGTGCGTGTGTGCGCGCGCGCGCGCGCGTGCCTGTGTCTGGTCTGTCTGTCTGTCTGTCTGTCTGCCTGTCTGTGTCTCTGTGTGTCTGATTGTGTTTCCACCATATCTTAGGTGTAAGTCAGTGCTTGCAAGCCAATAAACCGAGGTCGTGTGAGCGGCGTGCGCGTTCCCGTCTTACATGTCATTGTTCTCTCTTTACTCCATTGCTCCATGGAGCTGCCGGACCACCATCACAACCAACAGTTCCTCCAGAACTAAGTTTCTCTCCCTTGTGTCGGTTGGTTGTCCAGGCTTGGACCTCCGCAAACGTTGCCCCTCGTCCATTCCGAGATGATGCAGTCTATTGTGTTCTCTGTAACACCTCCCCCACCTCCCTCCCTCCCTCCCCATCTCAAGGCTTGGACCTCTGCGAACGTTTCCACTCGTCCATTCTGAGATGCTGCAGTCCATCATGTTCTCTGTACCCCCACCCCCCCCCCACCCCTCCATCTCCCCTTCATTCAACGCTTCCCTTGGATTTTGCTTTGGCAGGGTCATCTGATCCTGCTACATGACCACACCATCGTAGAATTCTGAGCTTTTAATTAATATTAGTGGATCTTCGTATGGTCACATAATAGTTTGACACACTTCACGTCAGCTATACTGATCACATCATTGCATGCCTGTGGCGAACGTTAAAGGGCAACATGGAAGTTGTTTCTAGCAAAATTCTTGTAGAAAAAAAATCCATTTTAATGCAGAAACAAAGCGGGAAAATGACTATAATATGAGTGGCTGAAGAATGGCAAACACGTTCTCTCCGGGCGGGGGAGGGGGGGGGGGGGGGTTGGAGGATGGGACTGAAGAGCCTGAATACCGCGTGGGGAAGTCTGTTCATATAACGTAACTCAATATAAGGCATTCTCACAAAGCTGGAATTTTATTGTGCAATAAAGTTCTGCTAAGTTTATGCGGCCTAATGTTTACAGGAAAGCTGAAAGACTCTCTCTCTCTCTCTCTCTCTCTCTCTCTCTCTCTCTGTCTCTGTCTCTGTCTCTCTCTCTCTCTCTCTCTCTCTCTCTCTCTCTCTCTCTCTCTCTCTCTCTCTCTCTATCTCTCTTCATATAGCTCAGAACGATTCCATGTATATGCTTTAACGGAGCTTCACAAAACTGAAGCCATGTAAATGCATTTGGACAATATAACTCTGGTCAACACAGGAAGAAGGGTCACTGTGCACATTTCTCTTACTGTACAATACAGATTTAAGTTGAACAATGCTCTGCCTAATGTGGTGTTTGTTATTTATACCCCCCCCCCCCCCCCCCCCCCCCCCCCCCCCCCCCCCACACCGTCCCCCGCCCCAATGCCCCCTCCCCCTTCATGACAGTTTCTGAGTTCACTTTGCTCTTTGTTGTATCCTCAGCAGACTCTGAGAGGTACACACGCTCGTTCTTTGGACCCTGCGGTGTTAGAAAGAGAAGACCTGAGCGCAGTATAGTATATCAGCAGTCGATCAGTTCTGTGTGGCCAGCTGCCCCTGAAGTGTTAGCGTGGCAGGGAAGGCCTTTGCAGCTGTCGTCTGATCAGCTTGAGTGCCAGTTTCGGAACCACTTTCTAACCACCCTCAACACCGGTCAGCGTATAGCCACTCTCAGCACGGACAGTATTTCACGGGTGACAAGTCTTCGGTGCCAGGTCTGTTCCTGTTCATTGTTTGCCTTTTTTTTTTTTTTTTTTTACCTGATTGTGAGTGGGACACCACTGCTGACTAAACAGTTCCTATAGCGTACACCTTCTTTAGTTTAACCTCGAATTATCTGTTCCTACAGTTGGATGTTCCAGTCATGAGAATTTTGATAAAATTGATGACATGGCTCCGTTTGAAAAAAAAAAAAAGGATGGTTCACCAGCCCGTTGCATCATTTCCGCGCTCTGTGAACGGTTAAAGACAATGCAGTGACGTGGTTTTCGTTTCTTAGTAACAAATGTATGACAAAACGTTTCGTTTTCTGATGCCACTGAAGAAATTCAAGTCATTCTTTAGTAAAAACTGGCACCCCGAAAGTTTGACACTGGGTGTCGCAAACACATGAAAAGTGATGATCACAGTGTCGACATCACATGGTGTGATGACATGACACTGGTGTCGCAAATACATGAAAAGTGATGATCACAGTGTCGACATCACATGGTGTGAGTGCAGTACAGCTTTGAAAAGGCGGTCGTTTGCGTATAAATTAATTTTCATTCTGAAGTATCACCAATATCAACAGTAAAACACAGGCAATAACAGTTGGCCTGCACTTGACAGTTGTTTAAAGAAACATTAAACTCAGATTTAGAATGCTCGGAACCCCTACTTTTCATGTTCAGATCGAGCTTGGGTGCGTTTTTGAGTAGCTTGTGCACGTATGGCTACTGTTTTCCTGGAGAAATATATGTTTTAAAAGAAAACAGAGTTTTGAGAATCGGCAGACCTTTTTTTTTTTTTTTCTATTGTACAAGTCCTCGTACAATTTCGCCAACTCATCTCTTGTCACATATGACGTCGACAGGCGGAGTTTGCAGCGTACGCACTGGTATATTGTTGACGATATTTTACAAAGCCTGTATCTTATGGATGCTTGTTGTGAGAACAATATGTAACATTATCATTTGCATATTAGACTGATATGAAATTATATATTATGAATCTTAGGTTGTATATGATAAGCACAAGACCATAACAGGTCACGTATGCAGATTTCTTAGCAACAGTTTTGACTATCGATCAGAACAGTCTTAAGATTTTAACCATTTCGATTTTCTTCACGTCAGTTTTGCGTATTTCATATCAAACAAAAATATTTATATAATGTAGACTTTCCATTTAAAGGTTAAAGAGCAGTATTGATGATTGTTTTTGTTACATATAATCAATAAGCAAAAAGAAATTCCGAACATCATAATTCCAAAACCTGTTCATAATCTGACCAGTTGTAGCCATGCACAATGCTGACGTATGTTAATAAGATGTCTGCTACTTTAAGCACAAATACGTCGGTCTTTACATAAACTTTTGTTGATGTTGGTGGTGGTGGTGGTGGTTTTTGTTTTGTTTGTTTGTTTGTTTGTTTTGCTTTGTTTTTTTTTTTTTTTGCAAGTGATAATATAAAGCTGTAAACATGAAAAATACTTCTGCATTTGCACTGCAGCTCGTTTTTCACGAAGGCCAAATGTAATTTGAGAACAAAACACGCAAAATATCATTACAGAATTTCTTGCGCAGATATGAATGTGTGCCTTGCATTATGCATACTATACTTTTCTTTTCATCGCGGAAAGAACTGAAACGTAATTTTGGATTAATCGCGCACACACACACACACACTCACACACACGCACGCACACACACACTCGCGCGCCCACACTCGCACAAAACACACACTCACGCGGAAAGCGCACACATTCTTTCTCTCTCACTCACTCACACAAGCAGCAGACCTAATCAGATTTCCATTCTGAGAGTAAGTAAACAACAAATATTTGGATGTTTAAAACTCTCAGCTAGCAAAAACACAAGTTTTTTCTTATCCACATTTGCCCCGATTTGCCGTTTGCATTTTATCAATAATGTCGTCATAAACAGTTTTGTGTTTGAATACATGCAGACAATCATTCCGTGTTCTCGCTGTGGCTATTATAGAAAAAAAAAAAATCTAGCGTTCAGGATCTTGAGCTAAGCTCGGCAGCAACAAAACCATTAAATCAATTGAAACTTCCAAAACAAGTAAAGAATGTAGCCTAGACGGGAATATTCGACTGTTTCTCCCCAAACCAAACACTATCGTTTAATAACAAAATGAGATGTATTTGCTAGGTACATTCTTCCTAAGAGACTACCTATTTTTAGGGATTCTTTAAACGGGGTGATCGTTTGTTTCTTTATTTCGTACTCGGTGTGTATTATTGTAATGTGAATCATAAGATGTTTACGTTATATATTATATATATATATGCCTGTGAGCGCGCATGTGTAGTTTATGTGTGCGTGTGCTACTTTTGTAGCAAGAGTACATATTTATATGCAATATAATTAAGTAGTGGGGGAAAACAAGTGCAGGTTAACAGTTCTTCCATGATTATATAGTAATGACTTTATAAAGATTTGGAAAGATAAAAAAACACAAAAATTTGAAGGTGAAGAAAATGTATATTATAAATATGAAAACCCTTCGCTTGCTGCATGAGAGAACTATCGTAACCCTTCTTGAAGACAGATCTATATGTATTGTCTACTCCAAAGCTTTAACTATCGTAACCCTACTTGAAGACAGTTCTAGATATTGTCTACTCCAACGCTTTAACTATCGTAACCCTACTTGAAGACAGATCTATATGCACTACCTACTCTAAGGATTTGCCTACTATATGTACTACCTACTCCAAGGATTTTTGCCTACTATATGTATTGCCTACCCCAAGGATTTGCCTACTATATGTATTGCATA
>JADBJO010006037.1:137500-144464 GCA_016801955.1 Conus betulinus
AGGAGGAGAGACAGACCAGACAGACAGACAGGACGACAGACAGACAGGCAGGCAGCAGAATGGCAGAGGAGGCAGAGAGAAGAGAGAGAGAGAGTGAGAGGCGAGACAGGAGGATGGGACGAGAAGAGAGAGAGAGCAGACAGACAGACAGACAGAGCCAGGTTCAGACAGGACAGGAAGGCAGGCGAGGACTTGAGAGACAGAGAGAGAGAAGAGAGAGGGGGGGGGGGGGGGGGAGAGTGGGAGAGTGAGAGAGAGAGAGGATGAGAGAGAGACGAGAGAGGAGAGAGAGAGAGGACAGCGAGAGAGTTGAAGAGAGGAGAGGGGCAGACAGACAGACAAGACAGACAGAAACGACAGAGACAGACAGACAGACAGAGACAGACTGACACACAGGAGAGACAGACAGAGACACAGAGAGACAGACAGCAGAGAAGACTGGCAGACAGACAGAAAGACAGACAGACAGACAGACAGGCAGGCAGGCAGGCAGAGACAGAGACAACGACAGACAGACAGGCGACATACAGGACAGACCAACAGAAAAAGAGAAGGGGAAGACAGACAGACAGACAGAGCAGAGGGGACAGATAGAGACAGAGAGGGACAGATATACAGACAGACAGAGAAACAGACAGAGACAGACAGAGAGAGAGGAGAGAGAGAGAGAGAGCGAGAGAGGAGAGAGAGAGAGAGGAGAGATGGAGGAGAGAGAGGTTGGCGAGAGAGAGATGAATATAAAGAAAACTGGAAAAGTGAATTGAGGAGAAGAAATGGAGAAAGAAGGAACGAACGATTATGTGGGATGGAACATCGGCAATGATCTATTAATTCAAAATAAACATGAGCACAGGCGGGGTATGAGCATGAACAATCAACAGTGTTGATCAGTAGACCTAAATAAACAAACAAAGGAATGAATTACTTAATTCTGAAATGATCTAAATAAACTGGAAAGGAGAAAAAAGGCACACGAGATGAGAGAGAGAGAGAGAGAGAGAGAGAGAGAGAGAGAGAGAGAGAGGAGGGGGGGGGAGGTTGGGGGGTGCTTGCGCGAGAAAGGTTTGCTGATCTCTCTCTCTCTCTCTCTCTCTCTCTCTCTCTCTCTCTCCTCTCTCTCTCTCTCTCTCTCTCTCTCTCGCTCTTCCGAGACCACTCTGATCAGTCTGATCCTTTTCCTGTCCATCTTCTTCCCGTCCACTTCCCATCCCTAGATGTGACCTTCACTAACCTGGCAAAATCCGGGTCCCTTTTCCACGTCCAGATTCCGTCCTTGATTCCGCTGTATGTTCCGAGAAGTTCTCACATCCAGATTCCGTCCTTGATTCCGCTGTATGTTCCGAGAAGTTCTCACATCCAGATTCCGTCCTTGATTCCGCTGTATGTTCCGAGAAGTTCTCACATCCAGATTCCGTCCTTGATTCCGCTGTATGTTCCGAGAAGTTCTCACATCCAGATTCCGTCCTTGATTCCGCTGTATGTTCCGAGAAGTTCTCACATCCAGATTCCGTCCTTGATTCCGCTGTATGTTCCGAGAAGTTCTCAAATCCGATTCCGTCCTTGATTCCGCTGTATGTTTCCGAGAAGTTCTATGAAACATCCAGATTCCGTACTTGATTCACTGTATGTTCCGAGAAGTTCTCACATCCAGATTCCGTCCTTGATTCCGCTGTATGTTCCGAGAAGTTCCACATCCAGATTCCGTACTTGATTCAGCTGTATGTTCCGAGAAGTTCTCAGCTCCAGATTTCCGTCCTTGATTCCGCTGTATGTTCCGAGAGTTCTCACATCCAGATTCCGTCCTTGATTCCGCTGTATGTTCCGAGAAGTTCGCCTCTGAACTCACTGACCTCAGAACAATGTGTAAGAAAAAAACACTGGAGTATTTTAGTGTTGTTTGAGTTTTTTTAAGGGGTGGGGGATGGGGGGATGGACAGCGCTGCTCCTTCTCCTTGAGTTTGTAAACAATCGGAAGTCATGACTGTTTGCTGGCCCCTAGTTTCTGAACGCCAAAGGGAAGAGAGGGAAAAAGAGTGAGAGACAGGTAGTAAGAAATCCACAGGGATGGCTTAGAACTATGGCAACAGAAAGACGAAGAGAGAGACAGACAGGACAGACAGAGGGGAACAGATCGGACAGAGAGGCAGAGAGAGAACAGGACAGAGAGAGAACAGAGAGGACAGAGAGAGACAGAGAAAAGACAGGGACAGATGAGAGAGAGAGACAGAGAGGGAGAGGGAGAGAGAGAAAGACTGAAGAGGACAGACAGACAGACAGACAGACAGACACAGGCAAACAGAGATGGAACGAGAGATCAGATTCAGATTCATTTGTGTTACTCATCAATTTAGGCCATTACCGCTATCATGGGGGGGGGGGGGGGGAAGAGGGGATTGAACCAGTCATTTTTCACACAAGGTTCCTATACCTCGAAGAGAGAGAGAGAGAGAGAGAGGAGACGAGAGAGAGAGAGAGAGGAGAGAGAGAGAGAGAGGACCCGTGGCTTTAAGTAAAAGAAGGGGGACAGAAACAGAAGGCGACAGAGGGAAAGGGAGGAGTGACGAACAGGATACAGAGCAAAAGCCGAGGGGAGTGGTGGAGGGTCGTTAGAAGGGGTGTGTGGTGGGGGTGGGGGTTGTGGGTGCCTTAGGACATGAACTTTTTCATTAGTTTTCAGAATTTTTATTTCGTTTTTTATTTCGTTAAATTTTTTGATCCTCTCTCGATCTCTCTCTCTCTCTCTATCTCTCTCTCTCTCTCTCTCTCTCGGACAACTGTATAATTATATAGGTTTGTTCCAACCTTGCAGAAATACTTCTCCTGTGCTTGATAATATGCAGAGGAGTCTTGGATAGGAGATATTTACACATAGATGCAATAATCGTTTGAAGCAAGCCACAGATTTATTTACAGTTTAACAGTTTAAGACATATCTGAGTGTCTAACCATAGATCATGTTCAGTATCAAAATGCTTCGATGTATTGACCAAAATGCCTTAGAAGGGCGCAGAAATCAGCAGTACTTATCATCGGCTGTTGTAGGAGTGGATAGGACAGTCTACCTGTGTGTAAAGCACTTGAAGATGAAGTTCATGTTTGGCTATGTTGTTCTGGAATCCATGATATCAGAATACTCTGTTTTACCTCACAATGCGCCTCGATCAAAAACCTACATTGACTGGCATTACTTTTATCGCGTACCATGTAATACTACAAAGTAGAGGTTCTCTCTCGACCCTACAAGGTCTCTTTGAAAACAGATGTCAGCACGGAATAAACTACGGACACAATATACATTGTTATCATAAAGTATTTTGTTTCAGTTACAGTTAACGGGAATTACCAGTAGTACAGTTTCAACTACAGGCGTACTGATGTGAGTAATTCAAATGATTTGATGAAAGGAACTAAAACAAGATAAACCAGTTGAAGTTTTTGGGCTGTGATTCCTTCGACCTAAAGATGGCTTATAGAAGGGCGCGGGGTCATAGAAATGCTAATTCATTGATCCTTAGCTCTGTAGGTGGACCTACTAAAGGAGGTCTTACTGAACATACTGGAAAGCTGTTATCCCACCACTTGGCTGAAATTATTTATGTAAGTCATAGGTCACGTTTGTTTCTGTTCTGTTTTATGGTTTTGATTCTGTCCTCTTTTCATTAGCACGAACAATCCCGAATATAATTTTCGTTTTAGTCTTCAGCTGTGAGATATTCTGGATGCACTGTGGTGCCCTATTGACTGACAAAATGTGGACGATTTTGTCAATGTCTTCCAACATTTTCTTCTGCCGATAAATAATAGATCCGGTGACCTTCTCCCCCCCCCCCCCCCCAAAAAATACTATCAGTAACTGAGACAGAAGGTGACCTTTCTCTCAAAGTGGCAACAACTGAACAGGTTCGGATACCTTCTGGAGGGGCAACATGCAAAGCCTTTATGCCAAGTGTACTGGTTCAATTGAGATTTCAGCTCAAGTGAAAATGTCTTCTCAAGTCTTGGTGTATAGGAATAGAAGAATACACATATTTGAAAATAGCAGAGAAACCACAAAATCTTTATAATTGCCGCGGGCTAGTGTGAATTCTTTTCCTTCTCAAAGATGCTCATGTGTTACATTTCCATCATTATTTATAAAGTTTTTAAAAATCAGTTATGTGTGTCATCAGTTCCACTAATGAGGAAAAATTTGCTACAGCACGTAATCATTTTTATGCATCAATGTTTCAAGAGCATTAATAGAGAGTAAATTTTCTTTTCATTTCGGAAATGATTTTGCCCTATATGAATCAGATTTTCATATTCCTACGCCAGTTTGGGGTCGTTTTGGCAATGACATTTCTGTTCCTGTAGCCATTAGGAAAGTACTGAATTTGATCTGAAGTGACTCCACGTTGACAGGAAATGTCTGCTGCGCCCCCAGCATCGAAACTGATCTGTCTTCATGTGCAACCTTCCGTCATTATTTCCTACATTTGATTGATTAGTGGATGATTTCAGTTTCTTTCAGCAGCTGTAGTCCTCTTGCTCACAGCAGACAATGGCCCCTACTCGTCTTTCACTAATACATCTCTGTCCTCCTCACAATCAACCCCTTACCGCCTTCTTCGCACTGATTCACTCTTTTCTTTTTCTTTTTTTTTTTCTTTTTTTTTTTTTGGGGGGGGGGGGGTGGAGAGGGGGGGTGGTCGGGGGGGGGTGGAATTCTCTATTAGTTTTACGGAAGTGCGTGAAAAAAGATTCCTGCCTAGCTTTCCGGGGGGTTCAGGGACCTACTGGTTCCCGACTTGCCATGGTTCTAATGGGCTTAAAATCTGCTGTAATATCGACGCTTTTCCAGAAACCGCTGAAGAGGCAGGGTCAACGACAGGTACTCACGTTGATGAAAGTTTGTGGTGTTTTTTGTTACTAGCGCTGGAACGGCTACACGTTTTGATCCTGCCTGGTGGTTAGAACTTGTACACGCCTCTGCATTCCAGCCAAGGCGTCTGTGAGGATGGCAGGAAATTCAGAAGCCGCCCTCTGTCTCTCCATTGTCGTGACAGAGTGGATGTGGGGGTTCTTGCCGAAGTGGCTTTCTATTCGTTTTTCGTACGAGCTACATCATCTGCTTTGGCGCCATTAGCAAGGCTTCGCAGATTTTGGACCAATGTTTTGATTCCAAGCACTAGGTTTTGTGGCACCTTTCTATTTCTTGACATTTTGTCAAAGAGATTATCAAGTTGACCATACGGGCTTTTGTTTCTGATTGATAATCCAATTTTGGCTTCTTTTCAAAAGCACTGTCTGTTTGTTTTCCTCTCACTGCTTCCATTTCCTGCATCAAAGGAGCCCACTCAAGGTCTTCTTAGAAATATAATCACGGAAACTCTTGATTTAAATTTGACGTACATGCTCGCTTTTGTCAGTACTGGCATTTTCCTACTCTATTCCAATCTCCAAGCTTCTTCTCTAAATAGAGTGCTGTGTCATTTAATTTTTTTTTTCAGAATTCCCATCTGATTTCAGTCTGTAGTAGAGATATAGAATACCTGCCTGGATTCGCTTCTGGAGCCCGTGCTATCCATCAGAAGCTCTTCCTCATACTGGGTTATCACCTGAACCAACTTGTTTGGACCATGTTCAGATCACCAGTCATAAAAAATGATTTCCTCGCTTATTGGAGGAATAAACTCACATAGAGGAGAAAGGTGCCAAAAAGATCCTACCTAATTGATATTGTTTTAACAGCACGAGTGAAAAGTTAATTAATGATGACTCTGTGGACGACGACAGCAAGGGCACCTGTAGGAGAGTGGACGAGGTTGACGGACATGGCTGCGTAAGGATGAACTCACAAAATAGGTGAAACAGGGACATGCACGACTGTCTAATCTTAAGTTTCAACACACAAAGGGAAAAAAGATAATATTGTTCTCATACCGCTTCAAATCTGGCTGGTAGGTTTATATGGTATATAAAATTTTATTCTCTCTCTCTCCTCTCTTCTCTCATCTGCTCTCTCTCTCTATCCTCTCTCTGTCTCTCTCTGTGTTTGTGGTTGTGTGGGGTATGTTTTGTGTGTGTGTGTGTGTTGGGTGTGTGGTGGTGTGTGTGTATGGTGTGTGTGTGTGCTGTGTGTGACGAGCAGAGAATAGCCTGACAAAAATAGCACTTCAAAGCACGTACAGAAGTCTACGAGTTTAATGAACAGATGATGAACATTGGTTAGAAGAAAAACAATTTGATGCAAAGGTGAAACGGAATTATAACGCAAGGTCAATGTTTACCATTCAAATTACTTGAGGAATAACTCTGAGCTCGTCCACTTGTCTGGACAAGATGCGAAAAGACGAAACTATCTTACTCTGTGCTAATGGGTGGCGTGACGAATGAACAAAAACAATCCGCGGCAGCAAGCATCTGAGAAGGCAGAGCTTGTTCCCAAGGGTTGCTGATAAAATTGTTTGTGAAAAGCTTAAGGACCCCTCTAACGGCTGAAGGCTCCCTATTCTGTGCTAGTGTGTTTGGTAGTAGATCTGGAATGAGTGATGGCCGTGTCTTGCAAACAGGTGATCAAATTCTGTCGGTTCACTAAGTACACCACGGGCGAAAGTGAGGGTGGAAACGGGGATGCCTGCATTGAGATCCTGCACTAGGTGGAGAAATAAATAATTAGTCCAATGTTATACACAGGAGACAATTGTGTGACGACTAAGGGTTCATCGTGCGTGTAAGACAAAATAGAACAGTACATACCTACAACATGACACTAAATAAACATACAGACATACATGAGATAACATACATACAGCGTACATAAACAGAAAAATAAACAGAAAACTCAGCTTATCGTGACAGAGAAGAGAGGAAGAAAGAAGAAGAAGGAAGGAAGAAGAGGACGAGGACACACACACACAACATACACACAAACACACACTACACACACACGCGCGCGCATACAACAAACACACACACACCACAA
>JADBJO010006038.1:0-40000 GCA_016801955.1 Conus betulinus
TCTGCGTCGTCAGTTGCATGTTTAATTCATTTTTTTTTTTCAATGGGAGATCTGTTGGGTAATCAGCGTATTGACAGCCGAAGGACATCAACAGGGGCAAAACGAGTTCACCACAAAATACCCTTGTAACAGGAACTACAGCTGAAAGTTCCAGATCGGAACTCAGAAACCGAAGCTGCTGTTCACTGTAGCTTTGCTAAACTCACTCAAGGATACGGAAATGTGATACAGCAACTGGAAAATTCCACAGATGGCAGTTGTTGTAACGCAGCACATTAGCCACTCACATTGTCTGACAACCAGGCACAACAGACGGTAAAGCATTAGAGATCGTGTGAATGCTATATTCCAGATTTCTCAAGAACTGTAAAATTAAGCATCTCTTTCTACTGATTTTTTTTTTTACGCACAAGCAAGACGTAGGTTTACAGCTTCTTTCACCGCTTCTCTTCCTTACTCCCCTTTCTTTAGCCCCCCCCCCCCCTCCCCCGCCTCCCACTCTCCCCGCCCCCATCCCTACTCGTCTCTCTCCCCACCCCCCCCCCCCCCCCTCCACAAACAGCAAGGTTGTGATGGGACGACCTCTGTAAGAACTTGTGTCCACACTACTGGGGGCCTGCGCTGCCTCTGATAAGAGGAACACACACAGACACGCGCTCGCACTTGGACAGAGACAGAGAGACAGCATACGCACTTATGCACACACGCACGTGCACGCACAAACACCACACAGGTAAAGAGACGGGGACACACACACACACACACACACACACACACACACACACACACACACACACACACACACACACACACACACACACACACACACACACACCATACACACACGCGCGCGCGCGCTCGCATGCACACGCGCATAGACACTGACTAAACAAAAACCATTTTCTTTTCAGATGAACTGAACACCACACACACACACACACGCACGCACGCACGCACGCACGCACGCACGCACGCACGCACGCACGCACGCACGCACGCACGCACGCACGCACCACACACACACACACACACACACACACACACAGCACACAAGCTCGCACGCACGCACGCACACGAACACACACACACACACACACACACACACACACACACACACACACACACACACACACACATATATATATATATATATATTATACACAAGCATATGCGTGAGAGAGACGCACGCGCAAACACGCAAAACACGCACTGCATGAAACCGTACTTTTTTGTGTAGGATCAGATTACGTTTTCATGTTCAGCCTTATCAGCTGTGAATACGTTCACTGGAGTTTTTTCCCCTCGTATTATTTCCTTTTTCTCTTGAGAGAGGGAGGGAGAGACAGACAGACAGACAGAGGCAGTCAGACATAGAGACACAGAGAGAGAGAGAGAGAAGAAAAAAAGAGAGAGAGAGAGAGAGCAAGATTCAGTCAATGTGTTATGTATTTTGTGTGAAAGGGTGAACTACTGGTACTGCAACCCACCTGCCTCACCCCTCTAAAGGTAAAGGTAAAGAAAATAGCAAAGAAGTGAAAAAAGGAGAGAAAAACCAAACAAATACAAAAAAAACACAAAATGGTTATGAACCCAGATCATTGTCAGTTTGAATTGATTCTGTCTCAGCGATCCATGTTGTACAGTTTGAACTGATTCTGTCTCAGTGATCCATGTTTGTACAGTGTGAACTGATTCTGTCTCAGTGATCCATGTTGGTACAGTGTGAACTGATTCTGTCTCAGTGATCCATGTTGGTACAGTGTGAACTGATTCTGTCTCAGTGATCCATGTTGGTACAGTGTGAACTGATTCTGTCTCAGTGATCCATGTTGGTACAGTGTGAACTGATTCTGTCCCAGTGATCCATGTTGATACAGTGTGAACTGATTCTGTCTCAATGATCCATGTTGGTTCAGTGTGAACTGATTCTGTCTCAGTGATCCATGTTGATACAGTGTGAACTGATTCTGTCTCAGCGATCCATGTTGGTACAGTGTGAACTGATTCAGTCTCAGTGATCCATGTTGGTACAGTGTGAACTGATTCTGTTTCAGCGATCCATGTTGTACAGTGTGAACTGATTCTGTCTCTGTGATCCATGTTGGTACAGTGTGAACTGATTCTGTCTCAGTGTGATCCATGTTGGTACAATGTGAACTGATTCTGTCTCAGTGATCCACATTGGTACAATGTGAACTGATTCTGTCTCAGTGATCCATGTTGATGCAATGTGAACTGGTTCTGTCAAAGTAATTCATTGTCGTCCAGTGTGGACTGATTTTGTCTAGGTGATCCATATTTTATTAACCCCGTGAACTCTTTCTATTTAATTCATTTTCGCCATGTCAGCCCAGTGTGTACTTTGATTTTGTCCTGTGTAATCCACATCAACTCAGTGTGGACTGATTTTGCCTGTGATCCATGTCAGCCCAGTGTGGACTGATTTTTGTCTGTCTGTGTGAGCCATGTCTGCCCGTTGTAGACTGATTCTGCCTGTCTGTGCGATCCATGTCAGCCCAGTGTGGACTGATTCTGTCTGTGTGATCCATGTCAGCCCAGTGTGGACTGATTCTGTCTGTCTGTGATCCATGTCAGCCTAGTGTGGACTGCCGCAAAATGGCCACAGTGAGCTGATCACGGGCCCACAGCTTTATTGTAATGACGTCATTAAATTAAGGATTGGTTGGCTGTTGCACATTCAAGGTAGCGTCACTATTCAAATGATAGTACCAACACCATAACGAATAACAGAAAACAATACGTTTCGACCACAGCCTATCTACGTTTGGACCGTAACCTGTCTACGTTTCGACCATACCTGTATACGTTTCGACTATAATCTATTCCCAAGCTCTATCAGAACAGGGGTAATGGGGAAAAACATGAGAAAGAGAAAAAAAGAGAAACGATAGACAGCAGAATCCGAATGAAAAATGTACAGGGCTAGACAAACCAGGACATCAGCTGAATTTGAAATTTTCTATTTTTCAGTCGAACTGATAACATGAATGTCCTAGAGAGAGAGAGAGAGAGAGAGAGAGAGAGAGAGAGAGAGAGAGAGAGAGAGAGGTGGGGGGGTATGTTGTGTGGGTGGATATATTATGAGGCTGACACAAAAAGAGACGAGAAATGATCTCGTTTTTCCACAAAGCGTAGCGATGCTCTTCTTAAAGAAACAAACTTCTACGAAAGAGTGAAAAAAAATCAGACAACATAATCTGTGTCTGGAACAAAGAATAGAGAGAATATTTAAAGGAAAACATGTGATCAAAGAAGAGAGAGAGAGAGGGGGGGGGCGGTGAAATAAGGTTAAGCGTTGATTAAACGGAATGAAGGAGCGGCGAGTGGTAAGACAGGAATGAGCGGGTAGGAAGGACGGCACAGTGGTCATTGAGAGAATGGACATAAGGGAACTGACGTGGTATTCAGTACTGGGCAGAAACGTCCCGCCCTTGTCAGGCTGTCCAGTGGATTTGGAGGCTGCAAGCCATTGTTGAGGTAAAACAGAATGAATCTCCTGTAGACTTTGGTTCAGATGTTGGTACCACACTCTTCCAGTCGAGCATTTTCAGCAGCGTCTTCGTCTTCAGCTGGTTCCATTGCTGTGTCTGTCATCGGTAATCTGTCTGAGACATCATCGATCAGTGGTTCGACACATTCGATCAGCCACCAGACGCGTCATCGATAAAACATCCCATACATCACTAATTAACGATCTGCTAGTTCATCAGTCAGCAGTCTGGCACGTCAGCAGCAGCCCTGGTTAGAATCAAAGGACTATTGACACTCTGACAGGTCAAACGGATTTTTTATACCCTTTCGGTAGAGTGTTTGTAGCAAGGAAATATGTCCGAACAAAATAAATATTCACGGGTTTTTTTTTTTTTCCTTTATCACAGACATATAGAGAGATGGAATCAGACTACTATCATTTTTTTTGTTGTCATTATTATTATTATCTCATTATTATTATTATATTGGGTATTCATATAGCGCCAATCCTCGGTCACAGACCAAGCTCTAAGCGCTTTACAATAAACACACTACCTCACTCACTCAACGGGCTGCCTACCCAGGTAGAGCCGGCCGAAGAGCACCCTACTGGCGCTCATTCAGTCGTTTCCCGTACCAATCAAATATCAGTCACTCATTTTCATTTATCTCATTTATCCCTCCAGTTTCTCACATAGGATACATGCGATGTTTATACGTGTCCTCCGTTTTCACTGGTACATACAATGGGTACACGATAACAGTAAGCGACTATTTTTGTGGCTTGGTAAGAAATACCAGGCGGCTACTCAATCTACATCATCATGACTACTTTAACTCACATTGTCTCATTCCATCGTTCGTCGTTTTCATCGTCCTGAATGTTGGTTTTTTTTTCTGGCCTGAAGATGACCTAATAGGTCGAAACACGTCGCGTGTTGTCTTGTAATTTGTTTGTCCCAGTTATGTGGCGGATTTCCTTTAGATTCTTTTTTTTTTAATTCATAGAAAATTAGTCAAAATGCAAATCAGCACACAAAGTTGAGGTGCAAAATAACGGCGGTATTGTGCACAGTGCGGACCAGACGTGTAAAGTTTCGACAAATATTTCTTCCTCGGGTGTTTCAACTATAGAGACACAAAACTACACAAGACAGCATTCCCCAGATCGAAATCGGCATCGATCTTGATGCTGACTGCAATCTGGGAAGAAGTGTGTGTGTGTGTGTGTGTGTGTGTGTGTGTGTGTGTGTGTGTGTGTGTGTGCGCGCGCGTGCGTGCGTGCGTGCGTGTGTGTGTGCGTGCGTGCGCGCGCGCGTGCGTGCGTGCGTGCATGTGTGTGTGTGTGTGTGTGCGCGCTGTTTTTCAACAATTTCATTTTTTTTACTATTCATTGTCTGGCAGTGATTTTTGTTCCTGTTGGTAACGTTAAGGGGTACTGTACTCGTTTACACAATTCACACGACATCTTAATTACATTTATGAATGTATTCACAACAGGTCAGTCACCTGAGTGAAAAAAAAATGTAGCTTATTTGCAGTATGCGAAAAACAACATATATCAACATTCAAAATTGCAAACAGACGAACAAAAATATATGCAGCCAACATAGTGGTGAAATAGCAGAGCGTCGGGAACACATTCTATTTCACGGTGTAAACAGGTGCTGCTCCTGCACAGTCATTTTCTGTTATTTGTGACTTTTAGGGAACCCATGCTTGTAGGGTGTGTGAATAAACATCACTTAGCGTCTTGTTTTGTGTCTTTATGTCCTACGTTTACCATAGACAACCACACGCGAATGCATTTGATATGACATTGCATCATAGATATGTGAACATAAAGACAGACAGGCAGAGAGAAGCAGACAGGAAGAAAGACAGTCATATAGCCAGACAGACTCAGATACAACAGATTAACACGCTTACAGACGCGCGCACACACACACTCTCTCTCTCTCTCTCTCTCTCTCTCTCTCTCTCTCTCTCTCTCTCTCTCTCACATGTGTATAAACGTATTTACACACACACACACATACACACACGCGCGCGCGCGCGCGCGCGCGCGCGCACGCACGCACACACGACACACACACACACACACACACACACACACACACACACACACACACTTTGTCAGCAGAAACTTCAAAACCGCCATCCTTAAAATCGCACCGATGATAGAGAGATAACGCTTCCAGACAGTTGTTAAGATTTCCTGGTGTCAAAACTCCACTTTGCCGATGACATAGGACCCTCCACGAGCTCGCTTCGTTGAACTTCTCTCGTCCACACAGCTGCAGTGTAAACATGGGGTAAATAGAGCCCCGAAGTGCCGAAGAGTTCGGCAACTAGGGTGCCATGCTGCAACTTGATGTCGCTCTCGTGTTCTTCGAAACGTTCACTTCACGTTTATTAGGATAGCATGTTTGAATTGAACGCCCTTGTAAAAAAAAAAAAAAAAAAAAAAAAAAAGCTAAGGTAGCACGTGTGTCTAAAACCAAGTTAAGAAATATAAGCAGCCGGTTTCAAAACGAGGCGAGTGAAGGCGGAAATTGGCGGCCATGTTTTCATTCAACAACCAATCTGCGCTGAATATGAGAAGATAAGTGGTTTGTTCGTTCTTCGTTTTCATTGTCCTAAATGTTGTGTATTTTTTTTGGCCTGAAGAAGATCCTAGAGGTCGGAATACATCGTGTTTTATCCTGTCATCTCTTTGTATTCTCTGCGGACATAATATGTTCTTTCCAAAAAAAAATCTCTTCTTTTCCAAAAAAAAAAAAAAAAAAGACAGTTTAGAAAAGCTTGATTGTGAACGTGGAGCTGGATGTAGAATACAGACCTACGCAATGAATATCCGATATCAGAATATGATTTAGTTGCAAGGTGAGGCGACTGCAGGCGGAAATCTAAACACATTTTGAATATTAGTGTTAGTGCACCGCCAAAAAAAAAAAATGGACAAACGAATCAACGCCTATATTGACGTGGATGAAAACAAGTGATTGCTCATTCATTTTTAGTTGTACTGAGTGTTTTGCATCTTGCCTGAAGAAGACCTAAGAGGTCGGAACGCGTCGTGTTTTGTCTTGTGATTCGTTTGTCTAATTTTTTTTTTGTTGTTGTTGTCTTTTTTGTGGTGCGCAGACACTAATAATACTTAAAATTCAGTATCAGGATGGCCGAACTGCTTCAAACACGGACAAGATTATTTTGTTGATGTTTAGGCATAACTCTTGGTGAGTATCGGAACCGAGATCTAAGTGTGTAGGCTTCTTCTTTGTGCGAAAGAGTTGCAGCCTTTGTCATGAACTGTGCTGATTTTGCTTTTGTTTCGTGAAGTCTTTTGCAAACTTGAAAGCTTTCCTGGTATTGCTTTTTTTCCAATGTCCCCACTGTGTAGGTCGATCCTTTAGTTTGTGTTTCTCATTTTCTCAGTGATCCTTTTGTTTAGAGCGCCCAATATCTCACCCCTAGTCTTCTCGAGCGATACTAATCAACTTCTTCCGCCGGCACACATCTGCAAGCTATTGCTTGTGATTTTGCGGAAGGTGACATGAGTAAAAGAATGTGAATGAGAAGCAGAAGGTGGCGGAAGAGATCGGAAGGATAAAGACGAGAAGGGAGAGACGGACAAGAGACAGAGAGGCCAGGAGGGATGGGGAGGAGAAGGGGGAATGGGGGGGGGGGGGGGGGAGGAGAAGAAGGGGACTGCCTTGGACAGAAACAATGGGTATCCGATTTATGATTTATGAATCCGGAGAAAAAGAGAGAGAGAGAGAGAGAGAGAGAGAGAGAGAGAGAGAGAGAGAGAGGTTTTGGTTCGAGGGACGAGGTTTTGGTTCGAGGGAACGATTGTGTGGGAGACAAGATGCCAGATTCTTCCCTCCCTTACGTCCTCAATCGTCTCCCCTCGGAGAGCTAGACCATCAGCTCAGTCATGACGATGACGATTTCCACGCACATTAATTTTGGCTCAGACATGATTCAAGACAGCCGTGGAGCCATTCACAGGCAAGGCAAGAGAGAGCCTTCAACGACCTACCCAGAGAAATGTCGCAGGCAGAGCTTAACACTGGTCTGCATGAGATATTCCGTTCAGGGCCAGAATCGTACGTGCGGAAACTCTAGAAGTGTAATCAAGATAGTTACCATCCCAGTAGTTGTGTTTCTATTTGTAAATGCTTGTAATAGTTTGTTTTGTTCCTGCCCTGAGAGATGCAGGTCATTCTCAGAGCTGTCCCCTTGACATTTTATGTCAAGGCTCTTATTTACACTTAATTTTCAAATACATCCAGGCTTCAACCAGGCTCGCGATATACAGATACCTGCAGTTTGGGAGAGAAGAAATTTGAGCGGCACTCTCAAAAGACACATCCATGAAGTAGATGAAACTCGGCTGTGTGGTCCCAGTGCTCCCCATTGAGCCCACAGCAAACTCCACTCTGGGTAGGAGTCTGTCGGGGCAAACAAATCATACAAATAATGGCTCTGATGGTGACTGAACTCGCGACCCACCCAACAACCGGGAGTCCGCAACACGAGCAACTTGGCCACAGCAGCTGGTTGAAACCACTGATATGTATGCCCAAGACTGATCTGCTTATCCTAACATTTCACTGAGCACGCATTTCAATTAATAACGGGTGGAACTCGAATGTCACATTGCAATCACCCTTGGGGCCATCCGAAAGCTACCTCACGGTGAGAAACAGCAATGTTTCAACTAAAGTGAAGAAGTGCATGGGCACAGACGAGGGTAGTACTCTATGGCTGATACAATGACAAACAGATGATACTTAGTCATACGCTGTCTTCATTCCAGCAAAAAAGAACACAAACAGAATCAAACAAAGTGAAACACGTAGACGTATCACGACAGTGTTAAAGCAGACAGACTGACCACTGACAAACCGAAGGCAGCAGCAGACTCACAGTGACACAGCGTGCAGCGGACAGACTCCTCACTGTACGGTTTGAGGGAGACAGCCTCACCGCCGCACAGTGTGAAGCAGTCAGACTCACACCTGAACAGGGCGGAGCAGTGACAAGCAAAGCAGACTCACGTCTGTAAACAGAGAGAGAGAGAGAGAGAGAGAGAGAGAGAGAGAGAGTCTGCTGTGCTCTGTGTGGCCGATTCGTGGCACTTTTCTTCTACGGGATATTTGAAAATTTTCCGCAACACAAGATCACTTTGCTAGTACATTACAGATCTGCCTGCAGAGGAAAATTTCCACGGGACCATCTCCATTCTAGTAGTCTGAAACCTTGGGAAAAGAACCAAATGACTAGCCAAAGAAAGGTTATTTTCAGTGATTTTGTAATCTATGACATATGGATTTATACCTTTTTTTTTCCAGTTAGAAGATTGTATTTGGTTATAACTTTACAGTATACACATTCATGTTGGGTGTAAAACCAGAAGAATATTGGAAGTTTGAAAGCAGAAGAAGACTCTGCACAGGTACGGCATGACTATTATTCTCTAAACATTGTTTTTGCATTGGTGTAACTTTTGTCAAGAAGACAGTATTGGCTTTCTTGTTCATTCCAAATGATTCTACAGATTTCAAATACACGAAATAACTAATACAATTGTTTAATTCACGTGTTTCTCTCTTCTGAAACTCTTCTGTTAAGGTGGTTGATCATGTATTCTTCAGTGATTCCCCAACCTATGTCAGGTTCTGTTTTACTTCGCTGGTAGGGCCTCTTATTCTGTACCCTGTGTATTTCAGTGATTCATCACACCGGCCATTCGTATTTTACCCATTCCTACCTTTTAAAGAGTGAAGAGCTCCATGGTGCATTCCATGTCATGTGCCTCTCACAATGAAACATGTTCTTTTAGAGTGTTGGGACTTGCACGATGTGAGACACAAACATTTTTACAGCAGATTCCTTGTTCAGAGACCTTGTTCAGAGACGTTTCTCCTGACGCGATCTTTCAGTTTTTGAAAGAGATTAACATTTTTCATCGGATGAGATTTGACAGTGAAAAGATTTTTTAACAAACTTTCGAGTAGATTTTTCGATTTATTTTAAAGAATTGTGTGCATAAATGACTTCTGAGTTGATTTTAACGTGGTGACAGCCCTGATGTGGCCCTTTGCGGTCGGCTGGGCTATAAGCAACATTACATTATCTTAACCTATGTCCGATTCCATTTCACACCCCTGGTAGGGCCTCCCATTTTGGAGCCTGTACACTTCAGTGATTTGTCAACCTATGTCAGGTCGTGGTTTACATCCCCTGTTAGGGCCTCTTGTTCTGGAACCTGTGTACTTCAGTAATGCATCAACCTATGTCAGGTCGTGGTTTACATTCCCTGTTAGGGCCTCTTGTTCTGGAACCTGTGTACTTCAGTAATGCATCGACCTATGTCAGGTCGTGGTTTACATCCCTGTTAGGGCCTCTTGTTCTGGAACCTGTGTACTTCAGTAATGCATCGACCTATGTCAGGTCGTGTTTTACATCCCCTGTTAGGGCCTCTTGTTCTGGAACCTGTGTACTTCAGTAATGCATCGACCTATGTCAGGTCGTGGTTTACATCCCCTGTTAGGGCCTCTTGTTCTGGAACCTGCGTACTTCAGTAATGCATCAACCTATGTCAGGTCGTGGTTTACATACCCTGTTAGGGCCTCTTGTTCTGGAACCTGTATACTTCAGTAATGCATCGACCTATGTCAGGTCGTGTTTTTACACCCCTGTTAGGGCCTCTTGTTCTGGAACCTGTGTACTTCAGTGATGCATCGACCTATGTCAGGTCGTGGTTTACATCCCCTGTTAGGGCCTCTCTTGTTCTGGAACCTGTGTACCTCAGTGATGCATCAACCTATGTCAGGTTCTGTTTCACATCTCTGGTAGGGCCTCTCATTCTGGAGCCTGTATACTTCAGTGATTTATGAACCTATGTCAGGCTGTGTTATATACACCCCTGTAGGGCCTCCCATTCATACACTCTCAATCCGTTGCACCACGTTCTCCTTAGCATAGACGAGTGATCTTGGATCATCTCCCCTGGTCGAAGTGGTGTGCCTCTGTGGCAGTCTGTCACACGTGAGCTAAGAGGACTTTGCTTCCTGCTGTAGTACACTGTCCACTTCCACAGGCTGTGGGTGCCTATCCTGCAAGCGGAATCAACTGGTGTGTTCCACATTCCAGGGGCCACGCTTGCTGCACATGTTTTAGAAGCTTGACCAGATTAGATTTTACATAACGTTCAGCGTTGGCAACCTTGCCTGTAACTATTCAATTCACATGGCTTTTTTAATAGTTACAGGAGATGGCTCAAGGCCCTGACAAAAGTCACTGCGTCCCCTGGAGGACATGCACATGTTTCTGTTCATAATCTGCTTTCAACGTTAGAATCACTAGGCTTTATTATTGTCTATTGATTGATTCCCACTCTCGTGCTGTATATTTTCTGTTAATGTTTCTAATAAATGTTGTTTAAAAGGAAGAGGCATGTGTCCATAGAGTAGGTGGAACTCTCTCCCTCTTTCTCTCTCTCTCTCTCTCTCTCTCTCTCTCTCTCTCTCTTTCACACACACACACACACACACACACACACACACACACACACACACACACATGCTATGCCCATATTCCCACCAGGCTGCCATGAGAAATGCACCCACACACACACACACACACACACACACACACACACACACACACACACACACACACACACACACACACACACACAAGTACTGTGCACACTATGTTAATTACGCATTAACCATCAGTTGACATTGTGTGTGATCTTAGCCTGAGAAATGAAAAGTAGCTCTTTCTATTACACTCTCACTCTGTTGCACCACGCTCTCCTTAGCATCGACGAGTGATCTTGGATCATCTCCCCTGGACGAAGTGGCGTGCCTCTGTGGCAGGCTGTCACACGTGAGCCGAGAAGGCTTTGTTTCCTGCTGTAGTACACTGTCCACGTACATTGTTAAATGGTCATGGCAGTTATAGGAATCCATGGGTAGAATTGATCTTTCCCGCCTGTCTGTCTGTCTGTCTGTTTGTCTGCCTCTGTCTCTGTCTCTCTCTTTCTTCTTTCTACGTGTCTCACCGCCTCTCTCTCTCTTTATCTCTCTCTCTCTCTCTGTCTCTCTCTTTGTCTATCTGTCTGTTTATCTGTATGTCTCTTTGTCTCTCTGTCTCAGTCTCTCTTTCTCTCTCCGTCTTCCTCTGTGTGTGTGTGTCTCTCTCTCTCTCTCTCTCTCTCTCTCTCTCTCTCTCTCTCTCTCTCTCTCAGAAAAAAAAAATGCGGCTATAATAAATCAAGGGCTACAAGTTTCGTTCACCTCCTACACAAGTTGTCAAGTTCTATGCGGGTATCCGGGCAGCCACTCTCTCATCGTGAAGGACTCAGCACAACACATAATAAATCAAGGGCAAGGCGAAAGATGAGACCTCCCACAAAATTAGATAAATCATTTCCTGGAAACAGCTATATATCACGAAGAGAATTGTGTAGCTACTAAGTGTACGCGCACGCTCGTACGCGCACATACGCACTGGCATGCGCAGTAATACACACAAAGGTACGCGCAAGCGCATAACGCGCGCACACCCACACACACACACACACACACACACACACACACACACACACACACACACACACACACACACACACGCGCACACACACACCGCGTGCACGCACGCACGCACGCACGCACACACGCACACACACACACACACACACACACACACACACACACACACACCACAAACATTCACGCACGCACGCACGCGCGCATGCTCACGCACGTCCGCAGGCATAGACAGCGACACAGGCAGAGAGACAAACAGAGAGACAGACAGACACATACACACACACATACACATACAAAGGGGGCCGCGTGCACTGCAATTCATAGATAAAAAAAACAATTTCCCTTTGTCGTTACATACAAATCAGGTATATTCAAACGACCAGACACCATTCTTGGCATGACGGCTTAGGAAATAGCACCCACAACATCGCCTGGAGAACTATTCCTTTGCTCGAAAACGATCGCTAAAATTTCTAATAACCTGGCTTCAGTACCCCGTTTTCAAATGCTGTAGAAATCTTCGAAAAAGACACTTGGATTTTCATTTTGTTGAACCCACCCATGTGGGATAGAATTAGTGGGCGATAGGCGAGCCCCACCTTCCCTTGCCATGTTCTGTGCATAGTTGATGATGCACACACTATGCGCTGTACGGCCAAAAAAGGTGTGAGTGTGTCAACCTACATTGTATGGCTGTCTCTACATCCTAGCAGTGGAAGAACGCTGTGGGTGCAGTTGGTCTGAGGGTTGAATGTGTGCTACATGTTGATTCTTCATCAGCACAATGTGGGTGAGGAGGGGGGGGGGGGGGGGGTGGCGTTTGTGTTGATTATTCAAAGACAGCGCGTGGCTGTTTGTATATCTGGGAGTGTTTACCTATCGATCCACCGAAGAGAAAATCCCGTTGCATGTAGCTTATGGACATTTCGCTCAAAGCAAAGATGTAAAACACATCCCACATGCTGGCACGACCAGTGCCATTTTCTGTATGTTGTCATGGTGTTCTGAACCATGCTACTGTTGTTTGTTGTTGGTGGTGGTGGTGGTGGTGGTGGTGGTGGTATTGCTGTTGCTGTTGTTGTTGTTGTTGTTGTTTGTGGTGGTGGTGGTGGTGGTATTGCTGTTGTTGTTGTTGTTGTCGTTGTTTTTGGTGGTGGTGGTGGTGGTATTGCTGTTGCTGTTGTCGTTGTTTTTGGTGGTGGCGGTATTGCTGTTTGCTGTCGTTGTTTTTGATGGTGGTGGTGGTGTGGTATTGCTGTTGCTGTTGTTGTTGTCGTTGTTTTTGGTGGTGGTGGTGTGGTGGTGGTGGTGGTGGTGGTGCTCTTTTTGTTGTTCTTCTTCTTGTTGTTTTCAGGACGATAGAATTTTTAATGTGTTGCTGTGGTCGTTGCAACACGTTGAAAATTCTTTGACCTGTTCAGCAAAGAAAAACATGATGGGCCAGAAATGAGACGTAGCAACCTTGGCGTGATGACAGCCAAAGGACCTCGGGAGTTCAAACCCATCTTGCTACATGACAGTTATACTGACAAACACAAATTCATTGATGCAAATCTTACTCTTTGATGGCTACAACGTGCACTTGTAAATCGTCGAGTTTAATAACAAATCAAATTGGCACTTAATACTTAAAAAGAGAAACTATGAAAACAAAAATAAAAACAAGAAGAACGAATGATACCCTTGTCTTGTTCATGAACGTCATTTTTCAAGTTTGAGAATAAAAATGGAAAACAGTTCAGCAACAGACTTCAGAAACAAGGAAATAAATCAGAAACAAATAAACCAACAATTTGGCCAAACTTCATTAACGAATCATTAGAAGAAGAAGGTCACGCTTCACAGTTTTTCCATGCTTTTCACACTGCCTTATAAAGCATGGTACGTGCTAACAAAAAATTCGAAAACCGCATTACAGAAATACAGGACAGATGTCATAACAGAAGACACAGTTATTGGAAATACTGTCTCACAGAGACTCATTCAACATACTCTGACATGTCAGATTAGTAGTGTGCCCGGCATGATTATCCGTGATGTGTATACACTGCTGGGTCATCTACGCTATCGGTCCGCTATCCGTCTGAGCGGATTTCACTTATTAGCTGCCCTTGCAGACATGTCTGAAAGAAAGAGTGGACAGACGTGATCAGAGCTGGCTAGCGAGCCTGTCCCTATCTCCCTCTCCCCTCTCCCTCCCCCCCCCCTCCCTCCCCCCCCTCCCCTGCCAACCCCTGGTGCTGATACGCCTTGTCTCCATGAGCCACATTTGTGGATGATCCAGCCTGAACAAAATCGTTGCAACTTTACACGTTACATTGATTTCACCTCTGGATTTACTGCTGAAATACATTCAACAGCTAAAGCGTAAGCCAAACATAGGATGTCTTGCAATATCACACACACACACACACACACACACACACACACACACACACACACACACACACACACACTGTATGTATGTATGTATGTATGTATGTACTTAGGTCTGAGCGTTGAATGTGTGTACTTAGGCCACAGAAAATACGAATACTGTCGAACATTTACTTCGTGAATATAAACATATCTGCGGTAATTTCAGTGTGGAAAAAATGTAAAAGACGAACTAAGTATGCACGTATTTGGTTTCTATCTGTAATGGGAACCTCACTGGCTTTGGACAACACATGCACTTTGAATCAAATACAAAAAAATCCATGAATGGTTCTTTGAATGCAGACATTTAATCAGTAATGATGATAATTCATATAAAACGAGTTCAGAGATTTTTTTTTTTTTTAAGGATCGTTAAAGGACAAAGCATGGTACAGAAATGTACGTTACCTATACAGACGTAACGTTTCACTACCACTGGATTGAATGAAACATTTAACTGAAACAGGTGTTAATTAAACTGCTGATATTTGACACACACAGATTCTGTATGTAACACAACCAAAGAATGCGAAAAAGGTGGTGTTTTCTACAAGGACCAATATTAAACTTCAACGTAGAACTGGGCAGTTTCATACAAACCAGAGTCAGTCAGTAGTGCAGACTTTGTTCCAAAAAGACCAATATCAGTTGTAATCTAGAACTGGACAATTTCATGCCTACGACGGTCTGAAGTATGAAGGACTTTGATAGACGTTGTCAGTTAGGATTGGACTGCTGTACATACAAGAACGCTTCTGCGGCGGAAACGCGTGTTCAAAATTGTTAATGTAATGGGCATGTATTTCGGTATATAACAACAAAAAGAGAAATGTTTACGAATATCAAATATAAGACATTGCATTGGTCGGTGCATGTTTCTATCGACGTTTGCACGGGTCTGTTCGTTGATGTAATGTTTCCTTTCAATTATATCTTGTTCGCATGGTCACAAATTCCATCATACAAAATCAAGCAAAAATATGTGTGGGGAAAAGAATGGAACAACTTCCTACACGGACCTGAAAGTCATGTTTATATAGCCGTTGAAGAGAGACCTGTTGCAGACTGTTAATCATTTCATTGTAAATAAGGCAAGAAGACACATCTTGGACATATTTACCCTTCACTCCACATCGTACTGACACTGTCTCTTGCAGATCTGTTCTGACTTCTTTTAGTCTTTCTTCTTCTTTTTTTCTTCTTCTTCTTCTTCTTCTTCTTCTTCTTCTCAGGGATTAATGTTGCATGGGTTTGTGAACGAATTTTGTGCAATCACGCTATATTATAGTCGATGATATACAAACATATTTCAAATTACAATTTGAATACATACAGGAGTATTCTTGTATTGTGTAGCACAAAATATAAACCAAGGTGACTGAAAAGATTGAAAGCTTATTGGGGTATGTCATGCCGAATAATTTGCCCTTATTCTATTGCCATTACAGCCATGTGATATACAGACAGGCATCTGTCTGTCTGAATGTCTGTCTGTCTGTTTGTTTGTCTCAATATCTCTGTCTTTCTCAAACTGAACACACACACACACACACACACACACACACACACACACACACACACACACACACACACACACATGCACACTTTGCAGCCATGCGACATCTGCCTGTCTCTCCGCGTGTCCGTATGTGTGTGTGTTGGTCTGTCTGGCTGGCTGGCTGGCTGGTTGGCTGGCTCTCTCTCTCTCTCTCTCTCTCTCTCTCTCTCTCAAACACACAGACACAGAGCCACAAAGGCACACAGACAGACAAACATATACACGTGCACGCACGCACGCGCGCACGTACACGCCCGCACGGGCAGAGAGAGAGAGAGACAGAGACAGAGAGAGACTTTTCGAGCAATATTGATCAGAGCTGGTGTGTTTTGGTTTGCTTACCAACACAGTGTGAAATTGTATGTCGGTAGAAAAGCCTTGGCTTTGTAACTGTAAATAGAAAACGAAAAAAAAAAACACACATAAATAATGCCCTTTGTGAGCAATGCCATCTTGTGCACGAAAGAAAGAAGTTATTTTTCTTAAACAACTGTACATTATAAAACCAATATACTCGGCGAACAAGTCTGCGGCGAACGCAGAAACGCATGCAAACACTTGTTCTATGCTACCAACCATCTATACATAGTGCAGTATTGTGTGCGAGGTACTTGCAGTTCGTATGCATGATAAGACTTTTCCTAAGCTCTACAAAATCTGACACTTTGTGGATGTACGCATATGAGCAGTTCCTGCAAAAGAACTGATTTCAGTGCAGCCAAAGTTAGGCAAATTCTTGTAGCCATGTTATCCAATTTTCGTGGTCAGTGTCAGCCAGGTTTGTTTTCACCAATGTTCGCCAGTTTGTTTGTTTGTTTGTTTTGCCAATGTTCGTTGTTAATTTTTGTAGCTGTTAGCCAATTTGTCTAGCGCTTGTTAGCCAATTTCAACTTAAAGCATTCACGGTTCAGCAATGTTTTTTTGAACAACGTGGCTATTTCCAGCCAGTGATACGCACACACCACATCATCCATCGTTATCAGTAGCGCCTTTAAATCAGCCCAAGTTTCATAGAGCGAGAGCTCAATAGCTGTAGAAGAGTGAGACATCGTGAGAAGAATGGCATCGAAGCCGTTTAAAAAGGGTGTCTGTGACAGTGTAAGCCGATTATGCTCGAAGATAGACAGAGAGGTTTAATTTTGAAGAGAGATGTACTAACTCCTGATTTGTGGTCTTGTCTGCCACCTGTGATAGAGTTCACTCTTTGTTTCTAAACATGACACTGGAATAACAACTGATTGTCCGTCGCACAGTCTTAAGCACTTAGATATACCCAGCGAAACATTTAAGTTTATACGAAGGCTGACACACAGTGTCTCACTTTAAAGACCATTCCCTTACTTTAGCATAATAAATAGCGTCAAAGCATGATGGAAAAGTGACAATGACAGATGTGTTACACATTTTCCTCTCTGTCTCGCTGTCTGTCTGTTTATCTGTCTGTCTGCCTTTGTGTCTGTCAGTCTGTCTGTCTGCATCTCTCTCTCTCTCTCTCTCTCTCTCTCTCTCTCTCTCTCTCTCTCTCTCTCCCTCTCTCTCTCTCTCTCTGATGAGAGGCAATGGCCTATTCATGAATAAAATCTCCGTATCCGTATCTCTCTCTCTCTCTCTCTCTCTCTCTCTCTCTCTCTCTCTCTCTCTCTCTCTCTCTCTCTCTCTCTCTCAAACAACTGACAGGTTAGTTTTTGGTACTTGTCATAAATGGGATACTTATAAAGGTATTTTACCTGATACTCAGACATCCGCTACTTCATTCGAACGCATGCTTGTGAGTTTGCTTCTCGCTAGTCCAAATGAACAAGTCACCCAATGCTGTAGCTACTCAGTTATTTGTACTTTGATTATTAATTTATACCATGCATTGTGATGCTGTTGTATGGGAGAGTTTTTTTTTTACCCTGCACTTATCTTTGCTTATGTCCGTTATTACCCTCTCCTCGCCTCCATGGCTTCTCCCCCTTTCCCATAATCCATTTTGTGTATGGGTCGTGGCCTTCACAATTAAACCTGTGTCAGTGTCAGTCCTCTCTCTCTCTCTCTCTCTCTCTCTCTCTCTCTCTCTCTCTCTCTCTCTCTCTCTCTCTCTCTCTCTCTCTCTCTCTCTCTCTCTTCTCTCTCTCTCTGGCCTTGTATTTCCTTTGTTGTATATTTTTGAGGTACTTCAGAGATGCACTATTCTGATTAGAGAGTCGAGACCCAGTAACATTTAAAACATTGCCTGCATTACATATTGACCATCTGCTGCTGCACACTGTTGACAGTTTTTTCCATCACCACATGGTCCTGGATGCTTTCTACAGTCAGAACATGCGTTGAGAGGGCATATGTTTGAATGAATTAAGAAAATAAAGACATAAAATCAAACACAATAACTTAAAACCGAATCCTATCCAAGTTGTTGTCACCTGCAGGAGTCAGTCTCCTTGGAGAGAGCTGTAATGGAAGGGAGCAGTGCCATGGAAGGGAACACGACAGAGGAAGTGAGTGGTAGGACGGAAGTGAACAGTAAACGGAAGTGAGAAGTGGGGCGGAAGTGACCAGTGTGACGGAAGTGAGCAGCGTAACGGAAGTGAGTAATACGCTGGAGAACCTAGACCATCTGAAGCAGCTCGCCCCATATGACAATACGTCAGACCTGATCCTCAATATCGTCTGTCCCATCGTGTGTATGTTTGGACTGTTCGGAAACTGTATGATCATTCTGATCATGTTTCGTCTTCCTGCATCTACTTCCAGTGTTTTCTTCCAGGTTCTGGCCTGCACTGACCAGTTACTGTTGATGATACTGCCTTTGAATTCCGTGCTCCATGGGAATTTTGGTGTGCCATTCGTTGAAGATTTGGGTTCCTGGGCTTGCAAAGTTTTCACCATGATGCATTACACGACGCCCCCTCTGTCTGCATGGACGCTGGTGGCGCTCACTATGCTAAGAGCAGCTTCTGTACTGTGGCCACTTCGCGTCAGTGTTGTATGGTCCAAGAGAATGTCTCAAACTACAGCCGGTATACTGATAGTCTAATGATTTTGATTAATGGTCACCATCTCTACGGACATGGCATAGTAAGCACAGGGTGTCTGCAAACTGTGTCAGGATTGTACGAATGGTTTTATGAAATGGTATGGCCTTGGATAGACCTGCTGCAGTCTTCTTTCTTACCTTTCATATTGCTGGCGGTCAGCAACAGTGTTCTTCTCTGGACAGTCGTCAGGTCAGTCAGGCAGACCGACACCATTCTCAGTGCCCAGCAAGCCAGCCAGCGTTCCAGACGACAGAACGTGTCTTCACTGACCGTGACACTGATCGTCACCAGCGCGTCTTTCTTCCTTCTGTCCACGCCCATCTCCACTGCTATGATCATCTATTCCTACATTGATCTGGATGACCCGGCGGTAGAAGGACGGTTTATAGGTCCATACGGTCACTGGCGTGATGTGGTACTCCAACAGTGCCATCAACTTCTACCTTTATTGCCTGACAGGTAGCAAGTTCAGAGCGGAATTTCGGAAAGTAACACACGGCCTGGGTCTCGTTCATAATACGGAAAGTCCGTTCTGGGAGTAGAAACACCAGGTAATTAACAATGACGTTATTTCGTGGTTTACGGTGAACTCAAAGATGTAATTGATAAAGTGAGAGCTGCTGTCGATAGTGTAGTTGAACAGATCTTCAACTACTAAATTTATGCACCACAACGAGGATGAAAGTGATGCAATTTACTGAAAGCGTTCTGTAAACGTTTCAACATTTAAAAAAAAAAGGTAAACTGCCATTCTGGTATTTTTTGTGCCTAAATGTATATGTAAACAAGTGTGAGGTACGTTTGACTGATAACTGTCTCACACACTGATTGACCAGTTGACCGATTGAGTGATAAAACTGAATGGATTGCATAAAGATAGGAGTGGAGGAAAGAAGGACAAAGGAAGGACAGAATGAGGGGCAAGCTAGGAAACACGTTTGTAAAATATGAAGAACACACACACACACGCACGCACGCACGCACGCACGCACGCACGCACGCAAAAATGCACCCACGCACGCACACACATACACACACGCACGCACGCACACACACACACACACACACACACACACACACACACACACACACACACACACACACACCAAAATGACTAAATATCTTTTAAAAAAATTCTGCTCAACTGAATTTCTGCTGTCAGTATTCTATCAGAAGGCCAGTTACATCATCAGCTCATTTCACGTACTTACGAAGGCCAAGCATAGCAGCGGCAGACTGTAACAGAAACGTTACAAGTTTCTAGCAGTCTTCTTTCCCCTTTTCCAAACAAATCGCACTTTAGATCACCGAGTCCCCCCCCTCCCCCCCCCCCCCCCCCCCCCCCCCCCCCCCCCCCCCCCCCCCCCCCGTACTAGGATGTCCAATTCATTTCATCTCAATTCTGTCTCTAATAATCATTCTAGACTTTCTCCTGAGAAAACGCAGTTTCAGGAGAACGGATCATTGATGCGATGGGAAAAGACAACGAAAAGGAACTTAGAGCGTGTCTTCACTGAACTGTTCCTTGATGTAAAGGGACGAAGATTTTCCTTTGTGTCAACAGACTTATTATTCCTTGGGTCCATGTTCGGTGTATCAGCCCCTGCACGCCAACGTCTGGCACCGGATTTGCCGTACGCTACAAGCTTCCCAAGAATCTGGATAGTCTGTCTGGAGGCGTATAAATCAATGTGTGATCTTGCGCCTTGGGTTAGAAAAAGATGCTTGTGACTGTCATCAGCAACTACGCTTTGACGATGACAACCTATGATTACGTCCAAGAGGCCTTGTTAGAGGACGTGAGCCGCAGTAAGTCATTTCACAAAGACAAGCTGATAGTCCCCGGTGATGTTGATGCGCGAGTAGGCATGCATTAATCCTCTTCAGTAAACATCCTTTAGTTTCACGGCAGCGGACTGTGCGGCTCCAATGAATTAATACTGTTCATTCTCTATGCAAAGCATGGGCTCTCCACTACCAACGCTCTCTACCAGTAAGCAGACAAGATCGGGACAACGTTATGTTCCACCAGAAAAAGAGAATCCATGTGCACGCCACACGTTGAGTCCTTGTCTGATCACTGGTTAATCCACAGCAGGATGAGCATTGCACTAGCTTAGAGGGAAAAGAAAATCGCCAAAGGAGCTCTTTATGAATCTCAACATGGCATGTGTGTACACCTTCAAAGAGGTATTGTAGGGAAAGATCCGCGAATCCCTGCCCTCCTGTGAACCTGTGGGGGATGACAGAGAATAGAGAGACGGATGTTTTTCAAAGACTCCGTTCCAAATACTATGACTAATGGCTTGAGCATTGCACAGCGGGATTGCTGTACCTGGTTTACCTAAAATACAGAGATTGACACACTCACCAGTAAGCATTACCTCACTGATCGGCATGAAAATGTTCCACAACGATCTTCGTACCATGTATGGATCTAAGGCAATTGTCTGAGCTCCTCTTCGCTTTTCTAAACCGTCTACACTCACAAAAAATAATGTACTCGCACGCTGAATAGAGCATCTTTTTTTTAAATAGGCACACAGAAAGAAAGTATTTCACTGGACAACACAGCGACAGTATTTACGAACATCAAACAAAGTCATGTAGCATGTCACATAGTGTCCTCATAGATACATCATGACATTTAGAGAAAATACGTTACATAAACATATTTCAGTCATATTGTTCCATTTGATTTCCAAGGTCGCGGACAACATGCAAAACAAAGGGAATTATATTCTATGCATTATTAACATTATTCTTGTATTAATATTATATATGGAAACCATTTTGTTCCGCATTCTGCATAGTTCATCTCCAACGTGTACATATGTTTCTCAATTTTATGTCTGTAACATACTTCCTTTAGAAACATTATTAGGTTAGGTTTCATCTTATTAATCCTACATTTGTATATGAAATATTTTTCCATTAAAATGATTAAGTCTAGCATATCATCTTTTTGTTTTCTCATCAGTGCCAAACAATATAAGCTCTACATTAAATGACAATATTTCACAGTGTGAACGCTTACTTTTTTTTTAGAATATTTTCAAGTTCTTTCCAGAAAGTATTCACATTCCCACAAGTAGTGACTAATTGAATCTTTCTATTACAGAAATCACAAATGTCACTATCCACAACCTGCATTCTTTTCAAAATACTGTTAGTTACCAGAATTCTGTTACATATTTTAAGCTGGAACCATTTCAGTTTTATTTCTTTTATTTTCTTAATTCTTTTTAGTACATCTGTCCAGTTTATAAGTATATTAAGGCTCTGTTCCCATTTCATAAAAGAACAGATGTTTAAAAACTTCATGTCTTCTATCATAATATCATAGTGATTGCGTGCCCCTTTAGTGGCGCTACAAATTTTTCGTAACGCTAATGTTCTGTCATGACTGATATTACTGTCGAGACTTATTAACATTTTTTCTTCCCAAATTCTTTTATTGATTGTACGCAACTTATATAATTTAGGAAATTGACCTCAGATCCCAGCTTCTCTGACAGTGTGTGACGGCTTATAAAGTTACCATTGTCATCAAGTAAATGTTTAACCCAAAAAATATATTGTTCTGCATCCATTTCTTGTAAAAGAACGGTTTTATTTCCCACTTTGAACTTTTCGTTACAAAAAATAGGTTCAGTACCTAGATCTTTGTATCTTTTTTTAATTCTGCACGGTTGCAAAAAAAATTATATGCCTGAAAAACATCTCTCCAAAATGTATTTATTTTGCTTTGTACGAATCTGTCTGGTCCATATGAATCACGCGCGCATCGATTTCAGGACATAATGAATATAATACTGTTTTCCATTTACAATTTTGCACATATACTTAGCTAATCCAGACGATTTTTAAAGATCGGATATATATCTAATATTGGGTATACCAAGTCCTCCTTTCCAAATATTTTGCACAGAATATTTTCTTTTGATTTTATCATTTTTGTTGTTCCAAACAAACTTGAAACACATATTTTACAACATATCTATTTGAGAGTCTGGAGGGTTGGGCAGGAGGATCCACAAGTATACAGGTTTTGATAGCACTAATGATCTTAGCACTGCTATTCTACCTAGTGGTGTAATTACTCTTTTTGACCATATCTTAAATAGATTTTTAACTTCTAAACATTTATCTGTCACATTGATTTGAGTCATATCTGTCAGATTATTCGTAAACCAGAATAGATCATCTCTACATAGACAGTGATCCATATTATAGGAAACAGTTGCGGCATCGTCACAATCACAAGACGCACTAGCAATTCCTCTTTCCAGCTGGAGAGACACATGTAGACAATGGCTTTGCTGTTGACATATACAAGAATTGAGAACAACTTGTTTTGGAAAGATCGGAGTCTCTGTTTTGTGTCATCTGAAGAACAGCGAGGTGTCGGAAAGTCTTCAAGGGTGGATGCAGTATGCGTAATACAACAGCAAGAGAGAGATATATATATATATATATATATATATATATATATATATATATATATATATATTATATATATATATATCGCGACAATCGCCGTGAGAGCTGCCTCTTGCTTATAACGGGAAAAGTACTTGCCAGTGTTATCCTCAGCACAACCATCAGTCTTGGTGTGTGGAGCAGGTAGGAGTGCCAGTGGTGTTTGCTGTCTACCATGCTGCAAAGGAAACGCGAAGATCAGGACCAAGAATTCAACATGGTGTCTGTTATCTGATCGAGACATTTCATTCGTGGAGTGTGATGGCTTTTGAAAGATCCACACCAATTTGAGTGTGCCAATAAGGGATGAACAGGATCCATTCCCAGTCAAAGTCCTGAATAAAAAGGCGAACTCTTGGTTCCCTCCCTCTTCTCAATGTCGCCCGCAGCAGTGCTGATAGATGCTTTAGACGACTTTGACGAGGGGGGGGGTTTACATCAAGTTTCGCATCAATGGCAAACTTTTCAACCCGTGACGTCTTCATCCAAGAACGTGTATATAACTGTGCACATGCCTATGAACTGGCTATACACTTCCCTTTAGTCCGTGACGTCACAACATTGATAAGTCAAGTCAAACTCTTTGTGTAACATTACCCTGTCCCCCCACCCCCACCCCCACCCCAGATTGAAAAAAAAAAGATAATCCATGACAGATCGCTTCACAGGAAGCTGTTGACGCTTTGGCATCACAATCACCATGACAGGTCACTTTATACAGCCTGCAGACCTTTTATCCTGACAAATAATCCGGGAAAGATTGACTCCATGTTTGAAACCGCACCTTCACAGACCGCAAATGCTCCGTCTCCACCATCCGTTGTCACCAACAACACAGAGATCAACATCGTAGAGAAGTGTTGCTTCTCGGCAGCATTAAGAAGAATGACAGACATTCCGATGCAGGCATTACGACAGTGCTGCCTTTGTCAGGATCACAACGGAAATGGAAGACAATCCTGACATTTGACTCAAAAAAAAAAACAAACAAAAAACAAATTGCTGTATGCAGAGTAATGTTCCTGAGGGTTGTGCTGTATAGTTGGGAGACCTTGACCAACTAGAAGCCACACGTCCATCAGGTGAAACTCTAGACAAGAGAATGAAGAATCACTTACCTTTGTCACATTTAGCGCAATATGGACGTTGAATGAAAACGAGGCCGTTGGGAAGGAGACCTCTTCTGGATCTTGAAAAGTGCAGACTTCTCAGTATGTATTGTCTACTCCTCAGGAGTCAGTTGCGATGATGGGACGGTATGTGATGGGCAGGGGAATGTAAAGCCTTAAATGCCATTGCAGAACCAGGTGAAGCAGAGACTGTGAAACTTAGTACACATTTAAACCAAAGGTCAAACTCAGCATCTGCAGCATTAACTCAGTAAGCTGGGAAGACTGACTGAAACCATTTACTGTCAGATTAACATAGTGTTGTACTGACAAAGCTGGGAAGACACAGCCAATAGTAGACACCATTGAAGGCACCTGTGCCATCAGAGCACGATGGTTTTTTTTCCTAGATGAGCAGATCGGCCGCTATTAAGGCAAGAAGTAACAGGAGAAAGCAGGTCCCCAGCTTGCTGAACTCCTCCCTCAGAAATGTCTTTGGTTAAAAGTGAACCTAAAAGACCGGCCTTCACTTTAACTGATGCATATATTCTGGTGAAAGACCTCTCTGCCTACTCCATCGATCTGACAGCAGATCCCATCCATATTTGGTGTGTCAACTCCTGTATTGTTTCTTCCTATCTTACAGATTGTTATGGAGTATCTTCATGGCTGCTGGTCTTCCATATTTGAGTAATGAATGAAGCATCAGTGTATATAACAACAATTTCTTTCGTGCCGAGGTTTTCCACCTGTATCTGAATTTCTGCATCGGTTTTGCCCACTGGCCATTCTCAACATTGCCTTTCGTACTCTGTAGCCACAACAGTTTGGTAGTGCTGTCTGAAAGGGGTCTGGATACTTTTCCTATTCCATAGTTTCCTTGAGTTCTGATGACTGGAATACAACCTGTGTATGGTCTCCAGCCTGTCCCGTCAATGACTGCCCACATCCTCAACGAGTGACATTTCATTCCTGGACTCCTGCATATAGTAGATTTTGATTTTCACGTGCTCTGCATATGCCTCGACTTGATCTAGCTTGTGTGTGGCCTGCATTGAAGGAAGTTCAAGCAGGATAGCAGAGAGAGAGAGAGAGAAACAGACAGAGAGACAGACAGACAGACAAACAGACAGACGGAGAAGGTATAATATGATGTGAACAGGATGGTGGAGGTCTGCTGCATGAGGGCGGAGTAGCATAAACCAGGCCAATTCACACCTCCGGCGAACCCACTGACCCCACCACTGAAAGCTCTCCAGCGAACCCACTGACCCGCCACTGAAAGCTCTCCAGCGAACCCCACTGACCCGCCACTGAAAGCTCTCCAGCGAACCCACTGACTCGCCACTGAAAGCTCTCCAGCGAACCCACTGACCCGCCACTGAAAGCTGGCCCTTGCTCATTTCCATGTTGCCCTCTCTTCCTCTCCACTGCTCGACCTTGACCTCTCCACTGCTTGACCCCCCCCCCCCCCCCCCCCCCCCCCCCCCGCCCGTCCATAAAGACCCCCTATCTCTTTGTCTCTGTTAACCTGCACTGGCCCTGCACCCCTACCTCCTCTCTCTCTCTCTCTCTCTCTCTCTCTCTCTCTCTCTCTCTCTCTCTCTCTCTTCTCTCTCTCTCTCTCTCTCTCTCTGTCTCTCTCTCTCTCTGTCTCTCTCTTTGTCTCTCTCTGTCTATATATCTCTCTCTCTCTCTCTCTCTCTCTCTCTCGTCGCTACATATCTGACAGCTTTGAATATCAATACACAGGTCTTCCATTGCCTTCAGTGCATTTGGCAAACAGCGCTGTAGACGGCGTTCACATTCTTTGAACACAGACGCCACTTTGGGTTTTGCTGACATTCCCAGTGCACAAACACCAATATCGTCAGTGCTCATTTTCTCAGAACATACACCACCTCCCCCCTCCCCTTGCATGGTGCCAACATTTCCAAATCACAGACACTGCTTTGCTTGGTGCTAAACGTTCCCAGATCACACTCATGATGCATGTATTCTTTGAATGCAGACACTAGTTTTGCAGGTGTTCTGATCATCAGAAAATAGACGCCACGTTGTATGGCGCCACATTTTCAGAACATAGACACCGCTTTACATGGCGCCATATTTTCAGAACATAGACACCCCACTTTACGTGGCGCCATACTTTCAGACATATAGACACCACTTTGCATTTTGCCATATTTCAAGAACGTAGACGTCATGTTGTATAGTGTCATATATTCAGAAAATGGACATCACTTTGTGCAGTGCCAGATTTTCAGAACACAGAGAAGCTTCTTTTGATGCCCACGTTCCAAACCATAGACGCCCCTTTCTTTGGTGCTGACATGCACAGACCATACACGTTTCTCGCCCTGGTTTCTGGCGAAGTCCCAGCTCCTGGTTCACTGTGGTGTGCAGCGTGACCAGGATCCCAGTTCTGCGATAAAGAGAACTTGATCTGTAGATGAGAATCTGGTGGCTGGTCTGACGAGTGCACACATTTACCCTTTTCCTCTGTCTTTCAGAAGGGTTGTGAGACTCAGCCAGCAAAGTTTTCTCTATGGTAGAGTTTCTGATATAACTATTAACCTCCACTTTTGTTTAATGGCTAAGTTAAGCTCACAAAAGGGTAGGAGACATTAATACAATGTTACAGTTTTAGTTACACAACTCTTCCATGTTTCATATGAATTAAAGCACACTGACTTGGGCTATGCTTAGTCCAAGTACACATGTGGTGTAGACTTAAAGTCACACACTACAAATCATTCCAATAATCACCAGTATTTATAAATCAGAGTAGCAGTTTTTACCTAGCACAGGCATACTATTTTCCTGATCAAAATTAATCATTGAATTATTATCTTAACAGACAGAGTTGCACACTGACAAAGTCAGGGTGCACACAAAGAATAGTGGTCAGATTGTTAACAAAGAATCAAAACCACTGGGAGAGAGCTTTTGCCATATGATGGCAAGCAAACTACTATACAAGATAACCATTCATCCGGTTGATAAATGTTGCTAAGCATTTGTACAGAGTTACAATGCTAACACACACAGCATACATAAAATCAATACATAGATTCAAAAATGTAAAACAGAGAGTTCCAACTCACTTTCCTGGGAATGAACAGGGAATGACTTGAGATCAAGGAGTTACCAAGAGTTTCCTAGGTCTTCTCTGTCCCTTTGTCTTCCTCTGCTCTTGTCTACAGGCAGTCCTGAGGGGTCAGTGAAGTTGTGCGTGTGTGTGTGTGCCTATTATATGAATCTCTCGCTTGTCGAATCACATTGAGACGACCTGTCATTTACCGATCAGGGGTGTGAGGGGGAGGGATTTAGTCTCGTCACCAATCGCCTCGTGCCCACATTTCCAGAATACATACATCGCATTGTAGAGCGCCATAGTCTCAGAACATAGATACTTTGTATGGTGCCCACATTCCAGAATATAGATATCACTTTGTATGGTGCCATATTTGCAAAACGTACATACTGCTTTGAATTGTGTCGACATTTCCAAACCTGAACCCCACATTGTCTGGAGCCCACGTTCTCAGAATGTTGACGCTGTTTTGTATCGTGCCCACATTCTCAGAACATAGTCACTAGTTTGTGTGATGCCTACATTCTCAGAACACAGAAATCTAATGTGTGCTATACCCGTATTCAGAAAAAAAAACAAAAGACACTGCTTTGTCTGGATCCCACATTCTCAGAACATTAACACCACACTGTACAGTGCCCACATTCCACGAATTAGACACCACTTTGTATAGCGTCCATATTCCAGGCTGTAGAAACCACTGTGTGTCCTGCGTACATTCCAGGTCGTATAAAACACATTGTACAATGCCCTCACTACTGACCATAGAAAACCACTTTATATTGTGCCAGTATTTTGGACCATAGAAACCACCTGGTATAATGACCACATTCCAGACCTTAGAATCCATTTTGTATGGCGCTCGCATTATCAGCATACAGACACTGCTTTGTATTGTGAGCACATCATCAGAATATAGACATTGCTTTGTATGGTGCTCGCATCATTAGAACAAGCGCGTTGCTTTGTATGGTGCCCAAATCATCTGAATATAGACGCTACTTTCTTTGGTGCCCACAGCATGAAATCTTAGACATTGCTTTGTATGATGCCCAGATTCACAGAATACAGGCATTGCTTTTTATAATACCCACATCATCAGAAGATAGACACTACTTTTTTTTGGTACCCACATTATCTTAACGTACACGCTGCCTTGTATGGTGCCCACATTATCAGAATATTGACACTACTCTTTTTGGTACCCACATTATCGTAACGTACACATTGCTTTGTATGGTGCCCACATTATCAGAACACAAAATCTGCTTTTTTGGTGCCCACATGATCGTAACATACACGATGCCTTGTATGGTGCCCACATTATCAGAACACAAACCCTGCTTTGTATGATGCCCACAGGTTTTAGAACCCAAACACTGGCTTTCTGTGGAGCCAGCATCTCCGGAACACAGACAATGCTTTGTATTGTGCTCACATTCTCAGAGCTCAGACATTGCTTTGTATGGTGCACATATCTTCAGGACAGAGACTCTGTCGTTTTTTTTGTTATGGCGCCCACATTCACAGAATACAGCTGATGCTTTGTCTGGTGCCTATTTTCCTAGAGCATGGAACACTTTTGTTGATCATTTTTAAACGACTCGTCAACCGAATGGCGGCTACATTCCGGGATCCTTCAATTCCTTGTCATCCCATCCACAAGGAAATTATCAGACTGTGGGATCCTTTCTTTTTCCATGTACCCAATCAATCAGTAAGTCGGTATATTGTGCTATTCTTGTATTTCACTCGTCCAATCAATTCGTTACATTGTGGGATCCTTTGTTTTTTCCATTCGTTTAATCCGCCAGTTGCGTACCTTGCTCTGGTATCCTTTTGTTCCACGTGCATCTGTTATGGTATCGTGGGATCCTTTGTTTGCCAAAATGTATGTTCAAATAGGTCATCGTCTTGTGGATCCTTTGTTTGCCAAAATGTCTGTTCACACAGGTCATCGTCTTGTGGATCCTTTGTTTGCCAAAATGTCTGTTCACACAGGTCATCGTATTGATGTGCCCTTCATTTCCACAATGTCTGTTCAACAAGGTCATCGTATTGTGGGATCCTTTGTTTTCTAAAATTTCTATTCAACTGTGTCATCACACTGTGGGATTCTTTGTTTTCCAAATGTTCTGATCAAAGATTCATAGCAGTCTGGGATCGATCCTTTGTGTTGTGTACTTCTGACTAAACACAGTTTCATCACATTTCGGATATATCTTGTTTTCCATTAAGTATTTAGCCAATATATTAGGACACAGTGCGACTTTGGGCATTATATCTATCTATCTATCAATCAATCTATCTATCTATCTATCTATCTATCTATCTATCTATCTACCTACCTACCTACCTACCTATCTATCTACCTATCTATCTATCTATCTATCTATCTATCTATCTATCTATCTATCTATCTATCTACATATCTATCCACCTATCCACCTATTTATCTATCTATCTATCTTTCTTTCTTTCTTTCTTTTCTCCCTCTCTTTCTTCCTTTCTTTCTATCTATTTATCTGCCTATTAATCTATCTATCTATCTATCTTTTTTGTCTGTCTGTCTGTCTTTGTCTTGTCTGTCTGTCTGTCTGTCTGTCTGTCTCTCTCTCTCTCTCTCTCTCTCTCTCTCTCTCTCTCTCTCTCTCTTCATGCAGAGTGGCCAACAGTCGAACTGTTCATGTGCTTGGCAGTGGAGCTGACAGTCGTGACTTCGAAGCAGTCGTGGGGTGGATCTTTTTTTTTTTTTTTCTTTTTACAGGTTGAAAACTTTCTCTTTCCACTCAGAAGTAAGTGGAGACCTGATTCAGTTCAGGGAATGTTAAGGCGCCGGAGGCAAAAGATTCGCCTATGTCTTCCGTCAAGGAGTACCCTAGACTCAGCGTGTCTCTCTAAAAAAAAAACCCTCTGCTTTGAACACAAATTAAGCCATAGGACTTTGACCTTATTTTGTGGTCACCTACACACGGTGAGTCTCGGATAAATTCAATGATGCCTTCAGCCATTGGTATGTAGGATTTAGGACCTTAACCATCGCATTTATCTGTCTATATAAATGCCTGCCCTCTCCATGGCCGTGTAGTTTAATCATCTTCCCATCCGCCAGTTTCACCTGTACCTCTGCCTTTCTATGCAACTGATCTTTTGTCTCTATATCTTTTTTGTTATTTCCCTCCTGCCCGTGACATTTACCTTTAATTCAATCACCCTTGTTTAGATATTCATCATAATGATTATCATCATAGTTGATATCGTTGCCGTCATTAACACTACCATCGTCTTTATCGTCAGAAACGATATTTGATTCAAAACCCTTTCCATTTCTCGTCTTCTTCCTTCCCCCTCTTGTTGTTCTTTAAGCTTTTACTTCTTGCTTTCTGGCTTCGTCTTCCCTTTTCGGTATTCTTCGCCTTCTTCCTCATTCTTTTGTTCTCATACTTTTTCGTTTTCTTCTTCTTCTTCTTCTTCTTCTTCTTCTTCTTCTGATGTCATCTGTGATCTGTTCGCTGACGATAGCTCTCTTCACTGTAGTGATACAAACATCATATCTGTACAAATATCGTTACAACAAAGTATAACGGATGTCTTTGAATGGTGCAACCAAAACCGAATGGTCCTTAATCCGCACAAAACAAAATGTATGGTCCTAACATCGAGACAGAAACATCAACGACAGCATCTTATGTTGAGCCTAAAAATGAATGAAACCTTGATCGAGCAGGTTACCGAACATCGTGTCTTAGGCGTGATCATCCATGAGAATTTTAAATGGCAATCACATATAGATCATGTTTGCAAACAGTTGGCTCGCAATTTGTTTTTTACTCCATAAACTCAGTTATTATGTTGAACCACACATCCGGAAATTATTTTTTGAAGCCCATTGCCTTTCTCACATCAACTATGCGTCCACTGTCTGGAGCGGTGCCGGTGAACATCACCTAAAAAAGATCAACTCTATGTATAGATGGGGAATTAAGCTGATTCTTCCCGACAAGTCTCTCTGGACCACGAGCAAATTCGCAAAACTAATGATGTTACCACTGCAGAGCCAACTGACCTATAATAAAGCAGTACTAATGTTAAAGTCCATGCAAACATGGCGCCAACATATCTTGCTGAGTTTATCCAAATGGTAACAATGCGATATGATTCAAATAATTACATTTTACCACGTGTCCGCATTGATTTGTTCAAATCTAGTTTTTGCATTTTTTGGTCCGTCTGTGTGGAACTCTCTTCCTCCGTCTGCCAAAACATGTCAGTCACTGCCGTCCTTCAAATCAATACTTATACATTTACTTGAACAATAAATCTAACCTTTTGACCATAGTCTCAACGCCATACTTTTATGCTTGCCTCTGTATTACCTAATGAAAATGTGCGTGCGTGCGTGTGCGTGTGTGTGTGTGTGTACGTGTGGGTGTGTGTGTGTGTGTGTGGTGGGGGTGTGGGAGTGCGTGTGCGTGCGTGCATGTGTGGGCGTGTGCGTGCATGTGAACGCGCACGCGTACGTGTCTGATTGTGTTTGTGTAATTTTTTTTTATTCTCATTATTATTATTATTATTATTATTATTATTATTATTATTATTATTATTATAATGTTGCTATATTCTTCATTGTTTCTGCCATTATTAATATGTGCAGTTTGTCTAGTTGAATGTTGTAGAATAGCAAGGACAGATTGGAAGAAAAGGCATTGCCTAAAATCTTTATCCTTGAGTAATAAAGTTTTTGAGTCTTGAGTCTTCTTCTTCTTCTTCTCTTTCTTTTCTTCTTCTTCTTCTTCTTCTCTTCCTCCTCTTTCTTCTCCTTTTTCCTCCTCCTCTTCTCCCCTCCTCCTCTCCTCCCTCTTCTCTCTCCTTTTCTCCTCCTCCTCCCCCCTCCCTCCTCCTCTTCTTCTTCTTCTTCTTCTTCTCTCCTCCTCCTCCTCCCTCCTCCTCTTCCTCCTTCTCATCCTCTTTCTCCTCCTCCTCCTCCTCCTCCTCTTCTCTTCTTCTTCTTCTTCTTCTTCTTCTTCTTCTTCTTCTTCTTCACGCCCCAAATCATCATACTCTGGAAGAGTACAGTTGTCAGTCAGATCACGCTGAAAACTTCATCACTCACATTAGTTTGTCTGATGTGCAAATTGGCTGTCTAACACAAGTGGTCAACTCCGTTCCTTATTTGGTTCGGTTCACACAACGGGCCGTCTGCTGATGAAAACCCGGCTTGCGTTTACTGCTCCATTTCCTGCGGAGGTCACAGGGGAGTTTAGAGTGGCCTCCCATGTCTCACGCCTTCAGTCAGGGAAAGCCTGTTTGGGATGGAGTCCTCGTTTAACATGTCTGTTGTGTGCAGACGGTTGGGACTTTATTTCTGCATATGGCATAAATCCATACACGCCCTCACACACGCATGCGTCTCAACACACGGGCAGAGGTCCGTGCATGCGTGCGCGTGCGTGCGTTCGCGCGTGCACGCGTTTACACACACACACACACACACACACACACACACACACACACACACACACACACGCATGCATGCATCCTTCTGCATCCTATGTTTGCATGCATGCATGCAAGCCTCTACATGCAAACATAGGATATGTCATGTCTTTGAAATGAGAGAGAGAGAGAGAGAGAGAGAGAGAGAGAGAGAGAGAGAGAGAGAGAGAGAGAGTTTAGAGAGAGTTTTTTTTCCCCTGGAGTGAAGGCCTTTGCCGAGTTCCGCCCTGTTCCTCCACCCACCGATCCTTCTCCGTCGTGCCTGGCGATATGACAGACTTTCACACCACACGAACTGACCATCAGCTTCTTGTCTTGAGACTGGAGGGAACGGTGAATGGGGCTCTCAGTGGGGGGGGGGGGGGGGGGGGGGAGGGGGAAGGAGAAGGGGGTGGCAGGTGGAGGAGAGGATGGCTGAAGGGAGGAGAGGTGGGTGGGTGGGTGGGGCCAGAAGGGTGGAGGTGGAGGGTGAAGCTGACGTCGGCATCAGAGAGCTTCAGGGAATCAGAGGCCAGTGAGGTGAGAGAGGACAACACAGCCATGAACACCAGCAGCTGGGTCTCAGACTGTACACTGTCATTTCTTCCTGCACAAAACCCCAGCAACCACCTGTCTCTCTGTTAGTCTGTCTGACTGTCTCTCCATCTGCCTGTTTGTCAGTCGATCTATCTGATTATCTGTCTATCTATCTATCTATCTCTCTGTCTGTCTGTCTGTCTGACTATCTGTCCGTCTATCTGTCTATCTCTCTGTCTGTCTGTCTGTCTCCATCTCTCCATCTTGCTAGCTAGCTAACTAGCGAGTTACTATCTAGCTAGCTAGCTAGCTAGCTGTATGTCTGTATGTCAGTCACTCAGTCAGTCAGTTAGTCGGTCGGTCAGTATATATATATATATATATATATATATATATATATATATATATATATATATATATATATATATATATATATATATATATATGTTAAAAATAGGGTGATGAAAGGAAGTTTTAAAAACCAACAGATCTGTTTCGAGCCAGCGCTCTCGTCCCTGACGAAAGCGCTGGCTCGAAACAGATCTGTTGGTTTTCAAAACTTCCTTTTATCACCCTATTTTTAACAGATGTTGCTCCCCAGGGGGTTGAGCACTTTAAGAATTTTATTAGGCGTTTTAGCAGTATTCTTGATATATATATATATATATATATATATATATATATATAGAGAGAGAGAGAGAGAGAGAGTGTGTGTTGCTATATATATATAAGTTCCATGAGGAAGACGAAAGAGGTCGAAATATTGGGAAATCAACTGGTTGTCGTTTGTCTTTGTTTGGATGTTTATATATATATATATATATATATATATATATATATATATGTGTGTGTGTGTGTGTGTGTGTGTGTGTGTGTGTGTGTGTGTACAAAGTTGTCTGATTCTAACGGAATAAAGGGGTTTCACCTGCAAGATCAGAAAGAATGGCGTGGTGGTCCACTCTAAGCCCTACAACACCATCAGAAGCAGACTAGTGGCCCCAAAGGACAAAGTGGACAAACTAGAACGTTCAGCGGCAATCAACGAGATCCAATGTGGAGATTGTGACCAGACATACGTCAGAGAAACAGAAAGGAAATCGAAACTCCGCATCAAAGAACACAAGAGAGAATCATCACCAGTCGGAGAACACTTGAGCATCAGCAGACATGAGTTCTCCCGGGACAGTGTCAGCGTCCCGGTCCAGGAACCTAAATGGTTCGAAAGAGGAGTAAAGGAGGCCATCAACATCGCGGCCACGTCTCCTTCCCTCAACCGAGACTGGGGACGACATTACCTACCTGCACTTCCCTTGTTCGGTCGCGTGACTCGAGTTCATCTCGAGATGACGTGCACCGAACCCGACTCACGCAGCGAGACATTCGGCTCTGGGTGGAGGCCGAAAGCTTCGCTTCGGCAAACTATTCCTGTGTGAAAAAAGGTGAAGAATCACGGATTCTAGTTTCTTTTGTTTCTGCTATATTTGTCCAGGAAAACTGTGCTTTGCACCAGATGACGTGTCTGAGGATTGCTGCTTTGCCATTCCGTGTGAAGCAGGCTTAAGGTGAAGCTGTATAGACAGAGACATCAGACGTACGTGCATATATAACGCCGAATACGACGATGGGTGTGTGGTGCTGTGTTCTAATTGAATCTCCAGGATTTCTGTGTCTGGCCCGATGACGCCATTACATTAATAACTTAGCATCTATATCTGTATTGGGGAGAGAGAGAGAGAGGGAGAGAAGGAGGGGGGTGAGGGAGGGAGAGAGACAGACAGACAGACAGGACAGAGAGAGAGAGAGAGAGAGAGAGAGAGAGAGAGAGAGAGAGAGAGGTTCCAATATCTACACATTTTCGTATATGAGTATTTTCCTGAAGTGATATTTATAACGATTTTTACAAATATAAGTATATCATACAATTACACTATTATAATATCATACCATTACACGCAGAAAGAGAAAAAAAGCTATTAGAATCTATGCACAATTGTATAAAACTAATGAAAGTCCATGGGGAGTGCTGTGACATCAATGACTGCCAAGAGAGAAAAATACTCTCGTTTTTAACCAAGAAGCGATAAAATGTTATTATTAAATAAACGTTCCCCAGTGAGAAAACAGTTCTTGACAACAACACATTGTCTTTGAAGTATCAATCAAAAATCTCTTCCCATTCTGCTGTGCCTCGTCGTGACATTGTGGACAAACTGTCCATAATCGTTTGCGCTGGTTTGGTCCAGCAGGTCCACGCTGTCTCTCCAACTCATCAATCTGGTCAGCAGCAACGCTGTAATACAACGCAATATGTCACATGCCACCATCTGGACAAACACGGTATCGATGTTTGTGTTAACATGTGAGGTCTCCACAAAAAGTAACAACGCAGCGATCTCCACAAGAAAGTAAAATACAGCAGGCTGGACGAACAAATATAGCAATGTACCAAGCTCCCACAAAATGTGAAATACAGCAGGTGGACGGATACATATAAGAATACAACAGTCTAAACCAAAATGAAAAGATGCAGCAGACTGGACGAATAAATACGACAATGTACCCATCTGTACAAAATTGTAACAATGTAGCCGACTGGAAAAAAAAATGTAGCAATTTACCCATCTCTAAAGCATGTAATAATGCTGCAGACTGGACGAACCAATATATCGATGTACCAATCTCGACAAAAATGTAACAATACAAAATTCAGCACCAACAGAAATAGTAATGCAGCAGTCGCCGTAGATAATAGCATTGGCCTGGATGAACAAATGCAGTGGTGTCGACAAGCAAGTGTAGCAGTGCCGCAAACTCCAAACGACAATGTAACAAAGCAACACAACTCCAACAGACAATGTAACATTGTAGCAAACTCCAAACGACGATGTAGTAATGTCACAAACTCCAAACGACGATGTAGCAATGTCACAAATTCCAAAACGACGATGTAGCAATGTCACAAACTCCAAACGACGATGTAGCAATGTCACAAACTCCACACGACGATGTAGCAATGTCGCAAACTCCACACGACGACGATGGAAATGCAGCACACTTCACAAACCAAGCAGCAATGCGGGCGTCTTGGCGAAAAATGTAACGATGCAGCCGACTGGAACAACAGATGCAGCAATGTAGTGCCATTCCCCGGAAAAAAAAAATGTCACAATGTCCCAACACCTTTAACGACCATGTTGGCTCGTTTTATTTCAAAGTGAGACCAGCATTCAGTCTCCCTCCACTGAAGAATGGTGGGAAAGGGGAAGGACACAAAAATGGGGAGGGAAAGTAAAACAAAGTACTGCCCCTCTAGAGACTCAAACCTTAGACTCTGGAATCTCTATTTTCTGTGTAGACACCTCTATCATCCCTACAACCAGGAGTCCATCAGCATCACCGCAAGATACTGTGGTGACTCTTATTCCCAATTTCGCCTCAGATGTCGAGAAATGCCGGGGCAATCTTGTGACTATAGGGCCAGTCCACTGCCTTCATGCTAGGGGGTGTGTCATCTAAAGACTGGTCCGACCAGCCATACAGCCGGATGGTGCAGGGACAAACTGTCGTTGACTCAGGCAGAGAAATGACGGAAATGAGATTGTAAGCATGATAATTTGCCCACTACCACTGCAGCCTCTGGCAGTGGATACTGATCCGTGTGTTCTGATAATTTCGGTGTTGTTGAATGGAATCTGTTTTTTTCTCTTTCCATCTCTCTCTGTCTCTCTCTGTCTCTGTCTGTCTCTTACTGTCTCTGTCTCTCTCGTGGCTCTCTCTCTCTTTCTCTCTGTCTGTCTCTGTCTGTCTGTCTGTCTCTCTCTCTCTCTCTCTCTCTCTCTCTCTCTCTCTCTCTTTCTCTTCTGCCTGCCTGCCTGTCTATCTGACTGTCTATCTGTCTCTGTCTCCCTCCCTTTCGCCCCCCCTTGTCTAGATTACCCGCGGACATATTCAACCCCATTGAATTTTAATAATAAAACTACAGTAGCGGAGAGGGAACACAGCGCAGTATTGTATTGTATAGAAACGTACAGTATAGTGCACTACATTGCATGGTGTTGTGTTGCATCGTAAAACATTATATTGTATTTTTTTGCGGTGTGTTGTATTCCTTTTTTTTAATGCTTCGAATAGTTTGGTGTTGTATCGTATTGTGTTGTGTTGCATTGTAGAACATTGTATCCTGTCACATTGTCTAAAGTTGTATTCTATTATCTTACCTAGTCTGGCTTGTCTTGGACTGTAAAATATTATTCTGTGAAATTGTAATGCGTCTTATTGCACTGTATTTTTATTCTATTTTGTCGCATCGTAAACATTTCTCTTCTCAACAGATGAATTTTTCTGTGGGAAATTTTGTTTATTTACCAGAAGAAACACAGCCATGACAGGCCAGTCATTCACCTCCAATGGTAATTTTCTTCTTTGTTTTTTCTTTGTTTGTGCTTACTCAGAAAGGCAGGACTGTTTTGCATAGATTGCAGAGAGACAACTCCCTCCTTGCCTCTGGTTTGATCGGGCCTGTAGAGTACACACTCTACTCAGGCCATCTGGTTTTTTCATGTCATTTGAAGGATCAGCGACCAGGCCACCACCCTAGTTCGAAGAGAGAGAGAGAGAAGGGGGAGACAATGACAGACAGAGGCAGAGAGACAGATACATAGAGAGAGTCGTATGTCAGAGAGAGAGAGAGAGAGAGAGAGAGAGAGAGAGAGAGAGATGAAGACAGAGACAGACACACAGACATACAGACAAGAGTACAGACAGAGCCATGACGAGAGAGAGACAGAGAGAGAGAGAGAACTCGGAACTCAGAAAACTTGTATTCGATCCAGGATTGATATTTCAGGCGGAGCCTACTCTCCCAATCTGTCCTCGCTCAGCTGAATTATGCAGCAAAGATTTAAAGACAAGAAGATAATCATTAAAAGAAAACATTTAGATGAAAAGGGAGAGACCAAAATACAGGCACACAGGGTTATGGAGTACATGACACACCACGCGCATTTGTATAACAAAAGTTTGCATACAAAGCATGCATATATACGCAATCATATGATGCAGACAAAAAGAACAACAACAACATGGGAGAGGGAGTGGGCTCGTGAGACAGGAGAGGATGGGGGGGGGGGTGTAGTGTGGGGCAACACTTGAGAGAGAGAGAGAGAGAAGACCATGATGGGTTCATGCTGAGGCTTTCAGCTCCAAAGCCACCACTCTACTGGTAACATAACAACCTCTTCATGGTCTCAGTAGTGTTCGCACTGTAGATCCCACAAATGCCCGGGACATCGGTCGGCTGTGTGTGGCCTCAGGGGCACTCGGCCAGGCTCCTCTTTGCCCTCAGACAGTAGACAGTGTGGGACCAGGTACAGAAGCGGATTGCCAGTAGACAAATTGTGGACTGCGGTAGAGCACGGACGCGTTGACAGACCAGACAGTGACACTTATAGGCGTGTGGCCATTTTGCCCAGCATGACCCGCCCCCCCCCCCCCCTCCTCCCCCCCCCCCCCCCCCTCCTCTAGGCTGTGGATAGTATGCTGATTGGTGCTTCTTACATCTTTGAATAGCTTCCTCTGTCTTCGCACCTCCCCCCCCTCCCCAACTCCCCCTCGATCTTTTCTCATCTTCTGTCTGTCTATCTGTCTGTCGATCTGTTTGTGTGCTTGTCGTCTATCTGTCTGTGTGTAGTATTTTCATTTTACGTCTTTTCACAAAATTATGTAGTGTTAGAAAGAGAGACAGAGAGAGAGACAGAGACAGAGAGCTTGCATACACGCATGTGTGCGTGTATGCATATGTGTATGTGAGTGAGCAGTTGGGGCTATGTATCACACAAAGACCACTACCGTCATATTAAAGACCTAACTGGTGTACATAACAAACGAGATGTAACTGTAAATGCGAAATTTAATATCGAAAAAAAAAAAAAAAAATACACCAATCACAGACACACGTGATAATCATGGTAAGTAGGCCTCAGGGGCACACACACTCACTTAAAACAGTGAATTATGTTTGTTTCTCTGCATACACATTTTTCGGACGCATTTTATTTAGTTCTGAGGGCAGTAAATTAGGCCTGGCCCGTGCTCTGAAATGGTCGAAGGTGGCACATAACTTGGGCAAACATCTGCTAGGTGTTACATTCGAGAATCTGATCAACAGACGGAAACAGGGCCATTGCTTGTTGTTGTCAAGAGCCAGCCACACGTCTGCAGACGACACACTTTTTCACGTTGTA
>JADBJO010006038.1:45000-50000 GCA_016801955.1 Conus betulinus
CTTACCCCCCACCCCTCATCTTCTTTCTTTATTTCCCTTTTCTTTCCTTTCGTTGCCTTGGCCCCCACTTTTCTCTTCTTCCTTTCCTTCTTTCTTTCTTTTTTTTTCCCTCTCCTGGTCTTCGGTGTTTTCAGAAAAGCTTCCATACGTTCCTTTCTACATATCTTTTTTGTTGCTTCTTTCTCTGTTTTCTTTTCCTAGTTTTCCCCCCTGGTTTTCCTTTTTTTTATTTCTTAAGGTTTGTGTTCTCCTGATGTCCATCCTTTTTGCATTTGAGACATTTTTTTTTTTCTGCAGATGTATTGATTTTGTTCTATTGCATTAAGTTGTTTTATCCCCTCCATCCCAGCCTCTAAGCCCGCCTATCAGTTTGCGATCTGTCTGTGTGTTTGTAGGTTTAATCGATCCAGCTTCAGGGTTTTCCCATGTCTTTACAATCACGGTTGTGGGTTCCAGTGTTAGCGCTGGTGTAGGAGCAAAAGGGGACTTCCAGGGGAAAGGAAAGAAAAAAAAAAAACCAACACCTCCAGTGTTTTTAACCAAAGAAAAACAGAAAACATCCCCTGACGATTTCTTGTCGCGAGACATACACTCCATCAATCAATCAACACTCCTCACATGTAGGAATTAAATTCCGGGGAAAAAAATTCCAACGTGCTTCTTATGTAATGAATAGACTTGATTAGCTGCTCTCTCTCTCTCTCTCTCTCTCTCTCTCTCTCTCTCTCTCTCTCTCTCTCTCTCTCTCTCTCTCTGTGATGTAGAATAGCAAGGACAGACTGGAAGAGTAGGCATCGCCTAAAATGTCTGTTCTTGACTCAGAAAGATTTTAACTTTAATCTTGAGCCTGTCTGTCTGTCTCTCTGCCTGTCTGTCTCTCTGTCTGACACTCTCTCTCTCTCTCTCTCTCTCTCTCTCTCTCTCTCTCTCTCTCTCTACTCTTACTCACACACACACAGACACACACACACACGCGCGCGCGCGCGCGCGACACACACACACACTCTCTCTCTCTCTCTCTCTCTCTCTCTCTCTCTCTCTCTCTCTCTCTCTCTCTCTCTCTCTCTCTCTCTCTCTCTCTCTCTCACACACACACACACACACACACACACACACACACACACACACACACACACACACACACACACACACACACACACACACACACACACACACACACACACACACACACACATGTTCTATCTAACAATCTCTGAACTGTGGGATTTTTTTTCCTGTGCAGAGTTTAATTCCCAGGTTCAGTGTTATTTTCCTGGGAAAGCGAATTCCCCTCCCCTGCCCCCCCTCCCCCCTCCCCCTCCCCTTTCCCCCTTCCCCCTTCCCTCCCCTTCCCGCCCCCCTCCCCCCCCCTCATCCCTCATCCCCCCAGGAATATTGCATTCCTATTGCTGGTTTTCTACCGTGTATTTTTTTTGCCGGTGACACCAATAGCGGTCACATGATGAAATATACAAAACTGGGCTCTTTTCTCGTCTCTCAATTTCAGTATATGTTCAGAGCCGTTGTCGTCTACAGAGCCTTCGAGCATACATGTATACCAAGTATCGGATACGAACGTAATTTGTGTAACACATTCGATGCATGTGTGCGTGCGTGCGAGCATTCGTCTGTGCGAACGTGAGTGCGTGCGCGTGTATGTGTGTTTGTATGTGTGTGTGTGTTTGTATATATGTGTGTGTGTGCGTGCGTGCGTGCGTGCGTGTGTGTGTGTGTGCGCGCGCGCGCGCGCGCGCGCACGTGCGCACGTGCGCGCGTGCATTCGTTTGGTGGACTGGGAAGTGGAAGTTTGGATGCAGGAGAAGATTGGGGGTGGAGGGGGGCTTGGGGGGGGGGGGCTGGAGTTCAGACGTGGGGAGGGGGGCGGAAAATAGGAGATGCGCAGGACGGTGTTGAAAGTAAGACATTTGCACAAGAAAGTGTACCACTGTGCGAGCTTTCATAACAAGGGGCAGTTTTATGGCTGGGAGTTGACCCAGGCTCTCACATTTCTTAGAACGACACATTAGGCTGGTACACTTAATGTGTATTTGCTATACACTTTTCGTACCCCTTTCTTTCCTTTATTATGCTTTATTTTCATTTGCTTCTTTCCTTTAAATTTTCTTCTACACTCTCATCTGTTGTTATTCTTTTTTTTCTCTCTATGTATCTTTCTTTCCTTTCTTTTTTATCTTTCGTTTTTCTCCCTGCTTCTCCCACTTCTCTCGCTCATTTTTTTCCGTCTTTTATTGTTATTTTGTTCTGCGCCCTTCTTTTGTTATTCCTTCTTTCTTTCTTTTCTTTTCAGTTTTCTCTCTTTTGTTATGATCTTTTTGTTTGGCATTTTTGTGCTGTTCCATTATTCTGTGTCTCGTTGTGTTTTGTTTTTCATTCCTTCTTTCGCTTCGCTTTTCGTGGTTCGTTGTTGTTATTCCTTCCCTTTTCTTCATTTCTGTTTATCTGTTTGCCATTCGTTCTTTCTCTCTGCTTTTGTACTTTCCTCTCCTTGCTGTTTCCTTTTTTTCCTGCTCCGTTTTTCGTAGCTGTTACTTGTTATACTTCTTCAAAACTCTCTCTCTCTCTCTCTCTCTCTCTCTCTCTCTCTCTCTCTCTCTCTCTCTCTCAAGTGTGTGTGTGTGTGTGTGTGTGTGTGTGTGTGTGTGTGTGTGTGTGTCTTGTGTGTGTGTGTGTGTGTGTGTGTGTGTGTGTGTGTGTGTTGTTGTGTTTTCTTTTGCTATTCACTGTTTCTCTCCATTCATCTTCTCTATTCATTTATTGTAGGCCAACTTCCCCATTTTCCTCCATGCTTTTTTACCTTTCTTTCTTTCTTTCATCATGTCATTCCTTGCTTCCCCCCCCCCCCCCCCTCTTGCTATGTTTTCTTTCTCCTGTTTTGTTTTTTTTTTTTGTTTTGTTTTTTTTTTTTTTTTTTTTTTTTGGTTTTACCCCACCTCTCTTTCTTTCTTTTTTTTCTTTATTTTGTTAGTTTCTTGTCCTCTGCCAGTCATCAGCGAGACCGGAGTCATCATCGTCCCCATTCCTGGAGTGCTGGGAACCCCCTAGCTGTGGGGTCCTGACCCTGGGTCCTAGCATGAGCCGCTGAGGCCAGTGTCTGGGAAGGGCAATGGGGCTATGGGTCAGGGGTCATCGTGGATGGAGCAATGTGTGGGATAGGCTGGTTGCATGCTGCTACTGCCGTTGTGATGCGGACGTCTTCGAGAATCCATCAGAGAGAGAGAGAGAGAGAGGGGGGGGGGAGGGGGAGGGAGGGATCGAGAGAGAGAGAGAGAGAGAGAGAGAGAGAGAGAGAGAGAGACGCTTGACGCGCGCGCGAATGCGCCGCGCCTTTTATTATGAGGCCTCCGGCCTGTCCAAATCAGGTGTACACAAGAAGTGGCAAATACAATTCATTGTGTATCATCTCAATCCATGTGTTCCTATTGAGTATTTGAGGTTTATACAATTTATATTTTCCCATTTTACCCTTGTCATTGATTTTCTCATAGATCCTATCCCCAGTCAGTATAAGGTAATTTCGTAACAGGCTATACAATCTGTTTCTACTTTGTATCATGTATATTTTCCTTCACACCCCATCTACCCTTCTGTAATACTCTTTGTGTTTACACTTCATTTATCCCCACAAGTATGACTGTGTTCTACTTTATCTTCCCTTAACCCTCATGGTGCCTGTAGGCTTGTATTCCAGTGTGTGTACAACATCGACAGACAGACAGACAGAGAGAGAGAGAGAGAGAGAGAGAGAGAGAGAGAGAGAGAGAGAGAGAGAGATTTTGCTCATTGATGACAGGCTGGGTAGCTGGTATATTCGTCTGGAACAGGAGATTCAGTTGCTGTACTGGGTTTTGTTCATTTTTATATTTTCATCCTGTTAGACATTGACATCTTCTGTTCGACTCGGAGACTGGATTGCTATGGGCTTAAATGAAAAGACGTCAAGCACACAGTGAGTTTTATGCCTGCTAAAATGGAAACCTTTCTGGGAGTACTGCTCAAATTCCCTGGCCAACACTGCATCTCTCGGGTCTGGTGGAGCCGTGATACACTATGGAAGCAAGTTCACAGTGAAATCTTGCCATCACCTCTCTGATCAGGTTAGAACTCCGTAGCGTTATGGTCATCATCCTTGTCCTCACGACGTCATCACGAAATTCCCTGGGCTTCTATGCCCTGATCCTGCCGTGACCTCTGTCAGGTTTTCTCTCGACGTCTATGTCCGTTCCTTACTTTTACTTGTTATTCCTCTTCGGAATTCTTTCGATCTCTCTCTGTGACTGTGTCTGTTTGTCTGTCTGTCTGTCTGTATCTCTATTCTTGCTTTGTTTTTCTTTCTTCTTATCATTCATTCCTCGTTTTCTTTTCTGTCTTTCTTTTTCTCGTTAATTTGGTCCTTCTGTTTGTGTGATGATGACTTCATTCCTCGTCTTCTTTTCTGTCTTTTTCTTTTCTCGTTAATTTGGTCCTTCTTTGTTGTGTGCTTGTGTGATGATGACGTCATTCCTCGTCTTCTTTTCTGTCTTTTCTTTTCTCGTTAATTTGGTCCTTCTGTTTGTGTGTGTGCTTGTGTGATGATGACTTCATTCCTCGTCTTCTTTTCTGTCTTTTCTTTTCTCGTTAATTTGGTCCTTCTGTTTGTGTGTGCTTGTGTGATGATGACTTCATTCCTCGTCTTCTTTTCTGTCTTTTCTTTTCTCGTTAATTTGGTCCTTGTTTGTGTGTGCTTGTGTGATGATGACTTCATTCCTCGTCTTCTTTTCTGTCTTTTCTTTTCTCGTTAATTTGGTCCTTCTGTTTGTGAGTGCTTGGTGATGATGACTTCATTCCTCGTCTTCTTTTCTGTCTTTTCTTTTCTCGTTAATTTGGTCCTTCTGTTTGTGTGTGCTTGTGTGATGATGACTTCATTCCTCGTCTTCTTTTCTGTCTTTTCTTTTCTCGTTAATTTGGTCCTTCTGTTTGTGTGTGCTTGTGTGATGATGACT
>JADBJO010006038.1:62500-75000 GCA_016801955.1 Conus betulinus
TTTGACATTTCATGCCATTCATTGTCCTTATTATTATTCACATCATCAGGATCCTCCCAGTCTCTGTTGTTCCACAGGGTTTGTTTCTTGAGTTAGAAGTAGATTTCCATCCTCCTTCTACCTCCTCCTTCCCCTTCACCTCCTTCTATTACTTTCTTCTTCGTTTTTCTTTCATGGCCTTGCATTTTGGTATAAAATTCTTTGTGGTAGTAGTAAATGGGGTGAGACAGAGGCCAGACAGACAGAAGGCCGATGGCGAGAATAGACAAGGCAGACAGCGATGGCACAGACAGACAGACAGAGGCAGATGGGAACAGAGGATGGGAAGGGATGTTGAGGGTGGGAGGGGAGAGGTCAGAGAGCATGGAAGCTACCTCAAATGGGTGCGAGAAAGCACCAATCAAGCTCACATCCACAGCCCGGGAGGGGGGGGGGTGAGGGGTCATGCTGAGCGAGATGGCCATTCGCGTGTAAGTGTCACTGCCTGGTCTGTCAACGCGCCCCTGCTCTACCGTAGTCCACAATCTGTCTGCTGGCAATCCGCCTCTGTACCTGTGGTCCCACACAGTCTACTGTCTGAGACCAAGAGGAGCCTGGCCAAGTGCCCCTGAGGCACACACAGCCGACTGATGATGATGATGAGGATGAGATGATGATGATGATGAAATTATAAGCATAACAGCAGAGAGAGAGAGGGGAGGAGGATAGAGGAGAAGAGAGAGAGTCGAGAGGAGAGAGAGAGAGAGAGAGATAGAGAGGGAGGAGAGAGACAGACAGACAGACAGAGACAGAACAGAAAACAGATTCCATTCAATAAACAGAAATTATCCGAGTACACGGATTCATATTCACTGACAGAGGCTGCAGTGGCAGTGGGCAAAGTATCATGCTTACAGTCCCATTTCCGTCATTTCTCTGCCTGAGTCAACGACAATTTGTCGCTGCAACCATCCGGCTGTATGGCTGGTCAGACCCAGTCTTTAGATGACACCTCTGGCGTGAAGGCAGTGGACTGACCCTATAATCACAAGATTGATTGCCCCGCTATTTCTCGCCATCTGAGGCGAAACTGGGAAATAAGAGTCCACAACAGTATCTTGTGGTGATGCTGATGGACTCTTGGTTGCAGGGAAAAAAAAAAAAAACAGAGAAACCAGAGTCTGAGGTTCGAGTTCGAGTCTCTACCCCCCCCCCGGATATTATTTTTTCCCACCCAACCCCCCCTCCCCCCCCCCCCCCCACCCACCCCCCCCCCCACCCCCCCTCCCCCCTCCCCCCCCCGGACCCCCCCTTCCCCGTTTGGCTGCATCGTTTCATTTTTCGTCAAGACCGCTGAAATGTTACTTTGTTTTTGAAGGTTGCTGCATTGCTACGTTGGTCTTAGAGGTTACTGCATTGCTACGTTGTTATTGGAAATTGCTACATTGTTACATTTTTTTGTAGAGATTGGTGCATCGCTACATTTGTTCGTCTAGTCTGCTGTATTCTTACGGTTTTGCAGAAATTGATTCGTTGCTATATTTGCTTATCTACTCTGGTGTATTTGGTAATTTTGTGGAGATTGCTGCAGTGTGACTTTTTAGACTGAACATTTCAGCATAGCGCGGCCATATGGTTTTGTTCAGACTGTGGCATGTGATATATTGCGTTGTATCACAGCGATGCTGCTGACCAGCTGGATGTGTGGAAGAGACAGCGTAGATCTGCTGGACGACGCTAGCGCACATGGCGGTTGAAGGTGTGTCCAGAAATGTATGGCATGGCAAAGCAAAATGGAAAGAGATTTGACTGATATTTGAAAGAGAGTGTGTTGTCATCAAGATCGGTTTTGTCACTTGAGAACAGTCATTTCACAATTACATTACATCGCTTCTTTGGGTGAAAACCAATTATTCTTCTCCTAGCTGTTCTCGATGTCAGAATACTCCCCCTCATCGATTATTAAAAGCCTATTTTTATATAAATTCTGATAGTATTATGTTCTTGTTGTCATTACAATCATCATACAAACTACTTCAGGATAATACTCAGCAATGATAATGTGATAATATGCTTGAACTATTCTCTCTCTCTCTCTCTCTCTCTCTCTCTCTCTCTCTCTCTCTCTCTCTCTCTCTCTCTCTCTCTCTCCAGATATAAATGCTAGTTGTTAGTGTAATGGCGTCATCGGGCCAGACACAGAAATCCTGGAGATTCAATTAGAACACAGCACCACACGCCATCGTCGTATTCGGCATTATGTTTGCACGTACGTCTGGTGTCTCTGTCTATACAGCTTTCACCTTAAGCCTGTTTCACACGGAATGGCAAAGCAGCAATCCTCAGACACGTCATCTGGTGCAAATCACAGTTTTCCTGGACAAATATAGCAGAAACAAAACAAACTAGAATCCCTGTTTTCTGACATGTTCATACAACTTTGCACGGTCTTTGTAAAAATGTTGACAAATCTCGCTAGTCTACAGCTGAAAAGGGCTTTTTTTTTTGAAGGAAAATATACATACGCTGATGTTTATATATCTGTATTTTGATTCGTATTGAATTAATTCTGGTGGAAAATGGAAAGGACGGGCCGCCTTAATTATCTCTAGCGCGTTGCGCATGACTGAAGAGAGTGTACTGTGGTGGTGGTAAACCGCCTGCCTAATCGTCCATGACAACAGATCTACAATGAACTGATGTGAAGATGGAAGAGACTGACAGACAGACACAAACACACATACATAATACATACATACATACATACATACATACATACATACATACATACATACATACATGCATGCATGCATGCATACATACATACATGCATGCATGCATGCATGCATGCATGCATGCATGCATGCATACATACATACATACATACATACATACATACATACATACATACATACATACATACATGCATACATACATACATGCACGCACGCATGCATACTTACATGCTTTTTTTTATTATTCAATATCCCGTCAACTTTTTTCTCACTCGCCATGCAGTTCTGTATGCTGCAGTGCTAAGACATTCGCAGTGCTAATGATGGACATTCACTCGTTTGCTTGAATGTTTGGGGCGTTTTTTACAATAATGTTGGGGGGGGGGGGGGGGGGGGGGTTGGTGACTGACCTGATGTATGGTGCGCTGACACAATCATTCTATAATATCATTTAAACGATAATGTAAGACATGGATAAATATCACAGCCCTATTCTATACATACTTGACCAGAGAGATAAATGGGCTTACAGACAGACTGACTGACTGACCGGCTGACTGACTGACTGACAGACAGACAGACAAACACACAGACAGATAAACAGACCACATAGACCGATAGATGGATGCTGGGATTTGTGGTGGAAGAAATGACAGTGTACAGTCTGGGACCCAGCTGCGTGTTCATGGCCGTGGTGTCCTCTCCCACCTCACTGGCCTCTGATTCCCTGAAGCTCTCTGATGCCGACGTCAGTTTCACCCTCCACCTCCACCCTTCCGGCCCACCCACCCACCCACCCACCTCTCCTCCCTTCAGTCCTCCTCCCCTCCACCTGCCTCCCCCACCACCACCCCCCTCCCTCCCCCTCCCCTTCACCTCTTCTTCAGTTGCAAGACAATAAGCCTTCAGGCGGTCGTCGGTTCATGTGGTGTGAAAGTCTGTCACATCGCAAGACTCCGGAGCGACGGAGAAGAACTGATAGGGAGGAACTCGGTAAAGGTCTTACTCCATGGGGAAAAGCCCAAGCCCTCCTCTCTCTCTCTCTCTCTCTCTCTCTCTCTCTCTCTCTCTCTCTCTAAATGTCCCACGGTGCTATCAGTGAGTCATGTCAGTACACAAGCTGATTCTGAACAAAGTGTTTCCCAATCTTATAGAGAAATTCTCTTGACTGAACGCTCCCCTGAAATTCAAACTGATCAGACAGCTACCGGCTTGACAAATGAGCATGATAGACATTCACCAATAATCTCTCTGTCTGCCCAAATAGATAATGACAAAAACGAGCCCTGCTCAAGTTCGACCCATGAAATTGAATCTGAAGAAGTAGTCTGTAGTTTACCGACAAACAATCCTTTCGAAGTTCTGGCCGACGATGAACCAAATGACAGCGATCCTAATAGACTGCTGACGCTCTCACACCAGGACAACATTTCCAACAAGCACCCCCAACACTGACATGACAAAGGCACCAGTTAGTTCCTTATCTGACACCAAGGTTAATCACCCTTTGTCTCCTTTCTGTGACAAAACAAACGACACTGTCAGTCCATCAGATGATTCCCAAGATAGCCATCCTTCTGTCACCTTACCTTCACACACCTCTATACTTCTTGTTGGGGATTCTGTACTGAAGTTTATCAACCCAAGAAAACTTGCCCCCCCGTGGGAATTTATGTACAAGCTATGTATTCCTGGTTTAACTGTGACTCATTTGACGAATTTGCTTCTGACCCTTTCTTCTTCAGATCAGATCAAGACTGTACTGGTGCATGTGGGATAAACACAGCTGTCCCGCTGGTCCCGTCTCCAAAGAAGCTTGGACAAAATTAGTCAGTGCTGTTCAAACACAGCTTTTCCAAGATCTTCAGTTGCAATGAGTTCTATTATTCCCGCTAGAGGGCGCCATAACTTGAATAATGCAATCCTTCCCTCCAACAAAAATCTGAGTCATGTCAGTAAAGAGATGAATGTTCTTTTCATAGATAACCATGATTCTTTCACAGCAGCATCAGGGGCTCCGCGCCTAGTACTGTACCAAAACCTGACCCACCCCAGTGCAAAAGGCACAGCAAAGCTTGCTGTAAATTTAAAGCGTGCGTGTCTAAACTGGAAAGAAGCATATTTATTTTAAAAGATCCGTTAATAATTACCGAAAATACCCAGTTTGATCCCCCAAATCAAGATCAGGAAATCACAGAACGGATTCAAAGTGTAAACAGTCGTTTTTCCCCCCAGGTCCGAGATGGTCGTCCTACGTCAGTGACCAGAGAAAATGTACAACAGCTGTATTCACAGGTCACTGATAATGGAGAATGCCCTCATTCCTCCTCTACCCATCATTTCCCGTCACTTCCCAAACAGCGCTTGCAGCATGCAGTGCCATTCCCCCATCAGCAAGTCCCTAATAGCACACACTTCCCTCTCCGGTCAATGTTGACGTGGACATGAGTTCCCGTCAACAAAATCCTCCCTACCAGTTCCCTTCTGAACATGTCGGTCAGAGGCCTGTATCTGGACGACATGCTCCACCCCATCAGTTCCCTTATCCTCAGGATTTCCGACAGAAGTCTTTCCAGTCATTATGCCCCTCCCCTCCATCTCCCTCGTTCTGGGGACATAAAGGATGATTCCGTCTCTCTCCCAGGGAGCCCCGTCCCCCCCATTCCTCTATCCTGAAGCCATCAGAGAGCTGTCCTCTCCCCACCACCATGGCCTGGTCCCCCTCAAGTCTCTCACCCTACAGACCTAAGACAGAAGTCCTTCCCCCAGCAACCGGCCTTTCCATACCTGTTTCCTCTCCCTGTTAATGTTAATGAGAGAGCCATGCAGTATCCTCAGATTCCAATGGTCTCCTATTCCGGTGTAAACAAACAGGAAAATTAACCACATGCATCATAACATGCAAAGGATTTCCCCTCTGTTTCCCAGTCACGAAAAAAGTGTTCCCAATGCTGAGAACACAAATCTTGCCAGCAGAATGTACAACAATCCTGAATTACTCCAATATCCATGTGCCGACCTCCCTGCCCAAGGTTCTAGCATCAAAGGGGATCTGCTTAATCCTTTTGCTGTGCAGCTAATACACAATATGGCCTCTCAGATTCTAGCACAACAGCAAACTTTTAAAAAACCTAGCACCCTCGTGTTTTCTTGTGTGGGGACAAGAACGTATGTATTTCAATGCCGTTTGTTCATGTAACTGTAATGGATTTGCATGTAATATATACTATGGTCTATTCATTGCGCTGATCGTGAAAAACAAATTAATCCTTTCCATTCCATTCCCCCAGCCCTCATTCCCCTCTTTTGCCTTATCCCTACCATCCCCTTACTCCCCAGTATTCTTATCATGGTTGCTGCTAGTGGGTGGGTGGGTTGGGTGGGTGGTTGGTGAATACTCATCAACAGAATGTGTAGAGGTAGTGCTGCAAGCTGTTTGCCTGAACTGCTTTCGAAGAAACAGATCTTTCAATTGCCGGTTGTTTTTTTTGGACTCGTCGATAATTCACTGTACATAATAGTTAAAGTTAATTCCATGTTTTTTGTGATTGAAATTTGTATGTTTTAATCTTAGCTTCAGTGTTTTGGAGCTATTGTGAACTTCGTATAATTCAATCAGTTATCTCTTTACTGAAACTATTTCTGTATTTCTTTGAATTTTGTACCCTTCGATAGTTTTTGTGTGTGTTTTCCTAGTCGTTCTTATTTATCTCTTATTCATTTGTTCTCGCGTTCATTAGTTCTCATTATGTCTACATTGAGTACCTGGCCTTGTAAAGAAGGACTCCGGATTGGCTATCTAAATATTAACCGTATATTAAGCAAGCTAACTGATATATCAGCGATCTTAGAAAATTCTGGAAATCCCTTTCATCTTTTTTGTTTTCAGAATCACGATTAACAGACTGTACATTAGATTCTGATATAGCCATGCCTGGCTATAAAGTTATTCGCCTAGATCCAAAAGCTAAAATGGACACAGGTTTGTTAGTTTACTATAATCAGTCGATAACTATAAAACAGAAAGGGAGTCTGGAACAGTTTGGTGTCGAATCAATATGGCTAGAAATAAAAATAAAACATATCAGTCCCATACTTGTTGGATTCATATATCGAAATCCGGCTGAAAGAACAAAGTGGTTTGATAACTTTAGTGGAATGATGGATGCCGCTCTACTTGACATGAAGAAATGTTTGTTTGTGTTCGGTGACTTCAATATTGACTTGTTAAAGCCTCAAAAACAATGGACTGAAATGTATACCTCATTAAACTTACAACAGATTGTGGATCGACCAACACGAATTACAACTAATTCCAGTACTCTCATTGACCACATTTATGTCACATCTAAACATAACATTGTGGAAATCTCTCCCCCGAGCGACTGGGTGCAGTGATCACTCCCCAGTTTGTATTACTTGGGGAAAAAGGGGGATACAAATTCCAAAACCAGGTCATAAATCTATCCTATATAGGTCTTTCAAAAGATTTAACGAAAATGATTTTTTATCTGACCTGCTATATTCTCCTCTGTCCCAAATATACTATTATACCGATCCTGAAAAAGCAACAAATGTTTGGATTAATGTATTTTCCAATATCTACAATAAACATGCACCCATCAGAACTAAACGAGTAAAATACCATCTAACCGCCGTGGATATCAAAGGAAATAGATAAAGAAATACACATCAGAGAACTTCTGAAAGCAAAAAAACGACGTTGGTTTTGCAAAGCAGAGAAATTATGTGACGTCAATGAAGCGAAAAGCAAAGTACAAATATTTTCAAGAGATGGTATCCAATAAAAGAGACTCAAGAACTATTTGGAACGCAATCAACAAATTGACAAATAAAGGGTATTCACAAACACAACTTAACATAAAGATATTACTCCTGAAGCAGTTAACAACTATTTTGTTAGCATTGCTGAAAACTTAATAAATAATGATGAACGGGATGAAAATGATCTAGAATTAGTAACTGAATATTGTAAGTCAAAGAATATTAAATCTTATGTGTCAATTCCTTACATAACAATACCCGAAGTATTTGCATACTTAATGTCACAGAAACAATCGAAAACCAAAGATATTTACGACCTGGATCCCAGTATAATCAAGTTGTCGGCACCAGTCATAACAGACTCTCTTACTTACATATATAACCTATGTATAGAGAAAACTGTTTTCCGGAATGTTTCAAACAAGCAAAAGTTGTCCCGCTGTACAAAACTGGAGATCCGTCCAACCCTTGCAACTACAGACCTGTATCTGTTCTGTCTATTGTTTCAAAACCGCTCGAAAAACATATCCAAAAATATTTAGTTACCCATTTAAACAAATATAATTTGATTCATCCTAAGCAGTCTGGTTTTAGGGAAAACCATTCCTGCCACACCGCGCTTACGCAAATGATTGACAAATGGCTCTTGAACATTAATAACAATGAACTTACAGGAGTTGTCTTCATTGATCTGGCTGGCTAAAGCTTTTTTTGATGTTATAAACCACTCTCTTCTCCTAAAAAAGCTCGCTTTATACGGACTTTCTGAAAATACACTTCAATTCATGTCCTCATTTCTTTCTGGTCGAAAACAGGTAGTATGTGTTAATTCCTCAAAATCAGATTTGCAGCCAGTAAAATATGGTGTTCCACAAGGATCCGTTTGGTCCTTTACTCTTTTCGATCTATATAAATGATTTACCGCTACGTATTCGATGTGACTGCGAATTATTTGCTGATGACAGCTCTATGCATTCTAACCACCCTTGCTTGCAGGTTGTGACGTCCGATCTACAAGATAGTGTGAACAATGCCGTCAAATGGACGGAAATCAATCACATGTTTCTAAATGCAAAAAAAAAACTAAATGCATGGTCATTACCAGCAGACAAAAAAAAACGTCAAATATGCCTGCTGATTTATTTTCAATATTTGTTTCCAGTGAAAAAAATCGAAGAAGTAAAACACATAAAGTTTTAGGTGTTGTCATTGATAACAACTTATCATGGTCCGATCACATTGCTTACCTATGCAAACGAATATCCCAAAAAAATATTCCAGTTATCAAAAATAAAGCATTTTCTGAATATGCATGCTAGAAAACAATTCTTTCATGCCCATATACAGTCAACTATAGACTATGCTTCTACTTTATGGGATTCAGCCAGCGCAAACATTCTGAAACCTTTAGCAAGATTGTCGGCGGCGCGCGATAAAATTAGTTCTCTTAAAATCTAGTTCATTAACTCTAAACGATTACAAATCTTTAGATATCCTTCCCCTAAGGCAAAAACTCGAATACAATAAGGCTATATTTATGTATAAAGTGTTAAATGGAAATGCACACCCCTCCATTGTAAACAGTTTCCGGAAGAATGACAATAGGCACGTTCACAAGTTAATAATGCCTCTGCCCAGACTTGACCTTTACAAATCAAGCCTAGTATACAGTGGTGGTACGTATTGGAACAATTTGCCTCCATTTCTGAAAGAAATCTCAAGTTTTGATATTTTCAAACAGCGCTTAAAAGGGCATCTGCTTAGTAAGTTAAAAGATATATAAAAAGAACTGTACCAGTTGACTCCTAAATCAAGTAAAAGACTAAGTGAATAGAAATAAAATACTGCATGATTACAAGTCTGTGTTAGACGGAAATCTTGCACGTGTCATTTGAAGCACAGCAATAATGGATGAAGATATTTGAACATGTTTTACATTGATGATATCGCTTAATCGCATTTCGTTATTTGATGTATCGTGTGCATTCAAGTCTATTTGACTCTTTTTTCCCCCATTCGTCTTTGTACTTTACATGTATTTTCCTTCCCCCCCCCCCCCCCCCCCCCCCCACCCACACCCCATACCCCCCCGCTTCCTCTCTCTCTCTCTCTCTCTCTCTCTCTCTCTCTCTCTCTCTCTCTCTCTCTCTCTCCCCCACCCCCCTCTCTCTCACCCCGCCGCTTACTATGTATGTTTTGTGTGTTGCTTGTTTGCGAAAGTGTACAAGTGTTTGGGTGGGTGTTTGGGGAGGGGCGTTTTCTCGGTGGGGATTGTTAAAAGGGAAGTGTGTTACGTTTCTTTGATGTTATTTTCCATTTTCTGTATTTTCAATTTTTGTGTGTGTGTGTTCAATCTCTTGTTGTTTGTTTGTCTGTTTGTTTGTTTTGTGTGTGTATGTGTGTGTCGTTTGTTTTCATTTTTCATTTCGTGATTTCTTTCTTTTTTGTGTGTGTTCCCCTCTTGGGCGAGGGCTAGATGTAAAAAAGCATGAACTTGCTTAAACGCAAACCGGGTTTTCATCAGCAGACGTCCCGTTTGTGAACCGAACCAAATGAGGAACGGAGTTGACCGTTTGTGAACCGAACCAAATGGGGATGGAGTTGACCACTTGTATTAGGCAGCCTATTTGCACATCAGACATACTAATGTGAGTGATGAAGTTTCGGCGTGACCTGACTGGCGACTGGAAAGCTCCGGACTGTGGCGATTTTTGAGCATGAATAAGAAGAAGGAAGAAGAGGAGAGAGGAAGAAGAGCAGGGGGAGAAGAGAAACGAGAAGAAGAGCGTGAACAAGAAGAAAAAAAAAGAAGAAGAAGAAGAGAGGGGATGAGGAGAGAAGAAGAAGAAAAGGCGGATGAGGAGAGGAGAAAAAAAGAAGGAGGAGAAGAAGAAGAAGAAGAAGAAGAAGAAAAAAAGAAGAGGAAGAAACCAATGAGATATGAGACGAAAAGGAAGAGGAAGAAGACGAAGAACACTAATGAAAAGGAAGAAGAACCCAGAAAGCAAAAAGTAAATGCTTAAAGAACAAGAAGAGGGGGAATGTAGAGGACGAGAAAAAAAAAGGTTTGAATGAAATAACGTTCTGACAATAAAGATGATTACCATGCTAATGATGGCAACCATAACAACAAAGATAATAATCCTGATTATGGATAAATAAGTGCTGAGGATTAGATTTAAGATAAATTTCACGGGCAGGAGGGAAATAACCGAGGTATGTAGAAGAAAGATCAGTTGCGTAGAGAGGCAGAGGCACAGGTGAATCGGCGGATGGACAGATGATTAAAAGACATGGCCATGGAGAGGCAGGCAATAAATGGATAGATAAAGGGCGATGGTTAAGACCCTATACCCCAATGGCTGAAGGCATCGTTGAACTTGTCCGAGATTAACCGTGCGTAGGTGACCACAAGCTAAAAGTTAAAGTCCGACGGCCTAGTTTTCGAACGGAGCAGTGAGTTTGTTAAAGACACACTGAGTCTAGGGCACTTCTTCATGGAAGACTTAGGCGAATCTTCAGCCTCGGCAGAAAGACGGATAAACACAGAGAACAGACACAGGCAGACAGAAAGATATATAGATAGACAACAGAGAGATAGACAGAGAGAGGTAGAATGCCCAAAGTCGCACTGTGTCTAGACACGCTTGCTGAGTACCTTATAGAAAAATCAGATCCCAAAATGTAATGACACAATGCTTTATCATAATTACGCAACACAAAGAATTTCAGACTGGCACGAATGTTTGATGAGTCATTTTAGAAATCAAAGGATCCCACAATACGTGAGTAGACAGACAATTTGGCAAACAAAGGATCCCACAAGATCATGACCTAATTGAACAGACGCTTTAGAAAACAAAGGACACCGCAATACCATGATCTTTTGATTGATCAGACGTACAGGCAGCAAAGGATATCAGAGCAAGATAGCCTACTGACTGATCAACAAAAGGAAAAAAACTAAAGGTTGCCACAATGTAACGATGAACTGATCAATGCGACGGATGAAATGACACAGTACCGACTTACTGGGTGATCAGACGGCATGGAAAAGAAAGCATCCCACAATCTGATGATCTCTTTGTTGGTCAGACGAGTGGGAAGTGAAGGATCACGCAATGTAATTGTCTATTTGTTGATGAGTCCTATCAACATGACCCAAGATTGCAGTGACCAGTTGGTTGATCCGATGAATCAGAAATAAATGATACGAAACAAAGGATCCCAGAGCGTTGTGACACTTTTGTTGATCAGATGTATGGAAAAACAAGGATTCGAGAGAGTAAAGGCCTTTTTCTTTAACAGATGTATGGAAACAAAGGATCCCAGAGAGTGAAGGCCTTTTTCTTTGAATACATGTATGGAAAACGAAAGGTTCCCAGAGAGTGATGGCCTTTTTCTTTGAACAGATGTATTGAAAACAAAGGATTCGAGAGAGTAAAGGCTTTTTCTTTTAACACAGATAAATAAAAAACAAGAATCCCAGAGAGTGAAGGCCTTTTTCTTTGAAGAGATGTATGGTAAACAAAGGATCCCAGAGAGTGAAGGCCTTTGTCTTTTAACAGATGTATGAAAAACAACGGATCCCAGAGAGTAAAGGTCTTTTTCATTTAATAGATGTATGGGAAAACAACGGATCCCAGAGAGTGAAGTCCATCTTCTTTGAACAGATGAATGGAAAACAAAGGATTCCAGAGTGGGATGCCTTTATGTTGATCAAAGATACAGTATATACAAAGGATTCCAGACTTTGATTTAATGCGGGCACCATGCCATGCAGATTCTGTGTTCTGACAATGTGGGCACCACACAAACTAGTGTCTGTGTCCTGAGAATGTGGGCCCCACACAAACTAGTGTCTGTGCCCTGAGAATGTGGGCCCCACACAAACTAGTGTCTATGTTCTGAGAATGTGGGCACGACACAAAGCAGTGTCCACATTACGCGAACATGGGCACCAAACAATGCGGGGGTTAGGTTTGGAATGTCGACATCATT